>CACRXK020005258.1:0-28691 GCA_902702795.2 Paramuricea clavata
TGGTGCGCTTTTGGGAGGCATTTACCCCCCTTATAATATTCAAAATGATAGACGTCCAGCGGGAGGGGGGGGGGGGCGTGCCTCTTTGGTGCGCACTGGTTGGGATGTGGCAGCGTTTACTCTAATTACAGTCTTTCAAAACATGGTTTGGAAACACCGCTAAAGTCTTTGTTCTATCTTTTTGTTTTGCGTTTATGCAGTTTTGTGCACGGTGCACAGTCAATTATGAACACATTGTATTTCAGTATAATGAACGAATCATCCAACAGCGACGTTTCAATTCAGTCATTCAACCATGTTAGTTAAATATTAATAAACCTAAAACAAAGGATGTACATGGTTTAAGGTACGGCTCAACGTAAAATCCCAGCTCATTATAACCGCTTTGAAGTTTACTGAGTTTCCAGACCATGTTTTGGACTATGCTCTAATCGACCTTCTGTGTATCTTTGTTCAGTGCCAGGGGGTAACTGCTTCTGTTTACTGTACTTGCCGACTGACAAATCATGACAAATAGCACGTACACAGAAAACAATGGAGATGGCCATGATTTCTGTATAGTATTCTGAGTCGTGAGGTTTCATGGTTTTGATGGCATACAACATGTAAGCACTACGTACCTATTTTTTAGAATATTGCGATGGTATTTTACTGTTTTACCAACCGCTAAGGCCAGTGTGAACGCCTGAGCAGGCGTCTTGTTATCTATTGACTGTGAGTTTTTCTTGCGATGACAAGGACATGTATGATCTGTTTATAGAATTACACTTAGATATTGTTGAATCAGTATATGGAAGCGGATTTCAGGTGGTCTGATGATTCCTATACGGATGAAACAGACTGTTGTGGTTGTTTTGAGGTAAAACGTATATATATATATATATATATATATATATATATATATATATATATATATATATATATATATATATATATATATATATATATATATATATATATATATATATATATATATATATATATATATATACGAGTAGGTTTATGAATACGAAACGCAAAGAGTGCTCAATATCATAAAGATAGAGCAAATTTAGAATTTCGCTTACCTCAAAATTCCGCAACAGTCTGTTTCATCAGTAAAGAATCATCAGGATGATTCTTTACTGATGAAACAGACTGTTGCGGAATTTTGAGGTAAGCGAAATTCTAAATTTGCTCTATCTTTATGATATTGAGCACTCTTTGCGTTTCGTATTCATAAACCTACTCGTATATATATATATATATATATATATATATATATATATATATATATATATATATATATATATATATATATATATATATATATATATATATATATATATATATATATTGTTTGCATGTTATTTTTTGGTGTTCGTTTGCACGTTTTCCATAGTTTTCGATGTAGTACTTGCCAAAATGATCCTAAATTGAATATGCAACTTGGTAGTGAAACACGTTTTTGTTAAGTAAAGTTTAACCGAAATAATTATTGAACAATATTTTACCATTATGCACCTTCAGTACACGTACATATCGCGCATCCACAAAAATTCGGTTGGCCTGGAGAAGAAATGTAAAAAGTTTGTGCATGCAGTAATTTCTGAGAGCGAGGGTGGGAAACCCTCAGTTTGTGAGTTTATTACAGCGAAGTAATTTCAAAAGAATATTTCCATAAGCTTTGCTGTATTTGATATGTCTCATTCCATAGATGAAAGCGTTCACAATTGAGTTCAGTCCATAAAAATCGTAGTGGAAAACGATGAACCACATCTGACGGCATGAGTTATCACAAATTCCTATCACTTTGCTAACCACAGTTGGAGTAAGGACACAGAATGTTAACACTGCGACAACGATAGCAAATGTTTTTGCTGCTTTCAAACCGTTAATAAGACGGACGATGCCAATTAGTCTTTTGGACGACATTTCGCTGGAAATGTTAACGGTTGCCGTTGTTTCAGCCAAGATTCGTTTCCGTTGTTTCCGTGCGACATTGAAAATTCGGAAATTGAGAATAAAGATTAAAGTAAGTGGAACATAACAAACGAAGATCTTCAACAACAAATACGTGTATTCACCTGCGGGGCAAAGACTTCTTAGTGCAGAGTCAAATCTCCCAAAATGAACAAGTAAAACAGTGCAAAGACAACAGACAGCTAACCAAATTCCCAAAATAGCCAGAAAAACTCGCCGTTTCGTCACAATCAGTGGATACTTCAGAGGTTTTACAATATATAAATACCGATCAACAGTAAGTGCGAGAAGTGTAGTCACTGAAGCAAACAGCAATGCCCAGATGGTAGAACGATGTAACTTACAAAATAGATCCTGGTTACTGTCAATGTTTGATATAGTCAGTATAAGCTCAATGATTGATATTGGATAAAATATTAAACACACAAGAAGATCTGCCACTGCTAAGTTTCCTACCAAGTAAGATGTTGCTGTCTTTTCTTTGCTCAAGAAAATTGTATAAATTATGACTGTGATATTTCCCAAAACTCCAATAATCATCACAATGAATTTAAACACAACTGAAAAGAGAAGAACTTTGTGTGAAACCTGCACGGTTGCCATTTTCAGTAATATAAATTAGGTAAAAATACTTCGAACATGCAGCTGGATGTCTTCTGAAGACGACAGAAAGTATAAGTGATAGACACTTAAAAGACAGAAAAAGAGTTTGCATAATGGGCATTGACTACTTGAACTCTGTTTAAATTAAATTAAGAAAATTATGAGAATATATTAGTTTTGAGTCAGCTATGAGTTAATGGTTAAACTTACAGCGAAAAATTAGATATTGCACGTTGAAGTTATACATTTTATAGATTTAATATTGTTACATAAACGTATGAAGTGAAAAATACAAATGCTTTTAGCCAAGGGACTGTCCCAATGACTCATGATCGATCACTGTTTCGTTACATTTTTAATTTATAGCCAATGACAAAATGTAAAAGAATTAATATTGTCCAGGTTTCGCCAGGTAATATGGAAATTTCAAGAGTTTTAATAGTAGATATTAAGCTATAAATTTTGTTGCCAATATAGTATTCTATTTCTTGGCGTGGCATTTATGCTCAGCTGGATTTAGTGTTGGAATATTGATCTGCGTCCTAAGATATGCAAGCTTTTGAACAGCTGTTCAACATTTTGCTCATGTAGGTGTACTGCGCACGACTCGCCCGAATTTTAGGGTGGGCGGTCAGGCCATTTACTGCTTGCTTCTCAACTGGAACTGAACAAGAACTGAGCCCCTTGTCGGTCTCTTAACGCTTCATGCCTCTATTATAACGACCCACCTGTATAAAATATTCCGGTAATCTCGCATTCCTGTTGTTACGATCTTATTTAATTTTCGAATTCAATTACGAGCGCTAAGAATAGTGTTATATTTGGTGGGAGTTTCCCTCCAATTTTATTTCCGCGACAGACTTCTGGCGGCAGGCTATTCAGATACACGGAAGCTTAGTTAGAGAAAAGAGAGCGCCAGCCGAAGTCTGTTTGTACCTGCATTGAACCGCAGTTTTTGTTAATGCCCGCTTTAACATTTATTTATCCATGAGCCAACGGCGCGAAGCGCCGTTCCGGGCGTAAGCCCGGAGCGAGGGTACTAATTCCGCCCGGCTATTTACACTCGGGGAAACGAAAGCATTAGCGAAGTCTAAAGTTCGTCAATGATCGCGGGCGTGGGTGACCAACGGTGTTTCAGTTGGTGGTCATCCTCACTGATCTCAAAATATGTGGCGGACTGTCATGAATAGCGAACACTGATTAGTCAAATTTAAAATTTGTTGTTGTATCACGAATAATGACGATAGCGAAATAACAAACATTTCTTGCAAATATATTGTATTTTTGCAAGATTTTGCAAATTTCAAAACCTTTTTGAGAGCCGAAAACCGTCTAAAAACGTCTAAAAGAATGGAGCAAAGTCGCCGACGTTAATGAAGGTAAGTTTGTTTTTAGTATTGCCGTATTGTTTGCTTTATAATTGCTTCAAAAACTGATACGATCCGTTGGGTATAGTAAAGTGAAAACAATTTCAGTGTATTTTTATTAATATTACCCTTTTTTGTATATTAAAATATTTAAATAAAGAGAATTTCATGCAAGAATTTGAGATCAGTTTATTTCGATTTTCAAACTCAATGTTTACCGATAAAAGGCAATTCAGTTTAAAGTAAAGAACATTTTAAAACGTTTTGCGAAGCGTTTGTGGTTGAATTTTACATTAAATTGAAGCTTATATTACGTATATATAACATACCTAGCACATATATGTTTGAGATTGATCATTTTGTAATAGACAACTTGCATGAAAGATAAATTTTTGATCTAACCGATCTAGGCAAAAAAAAAAGTAAATTCCCGTTAAGAACTTATTAAAATTAGTAAACTTGCAAAATTTGGTTGCGAAATGTTGTAAAGCTTGGAAAATATAGCCTTGCAAAGTTTGCATATTTTCAGTATATTTGTATTACGTGCGGAAATTGTTACCATTTTTGAGCCGAAAATGGTAACAATTTCCGCTCGTAATACAAATATATTGAAAATATGCAAACTTTGCAAGGCTATATTTTCCAAGCTTTACAACATTTCGCAGCCAAATTTTGCACTTTTACTAATTTCAGTATGTTCTTTTTACCTGTGGTGTTTGATTCCCTTTTCTATGCTTAGATTAAAATTTAGTCTAACATGCAAGTTGTCCATTAAAAGTCATATTTTGAAGGGATTTTTCAGTTTTAAAACTATTCTTAAAATTATCGTGTTACCATGACAATACTTATGTTTGGAAAACATAATGGTTTTGTCAGTAAGGCGAGGGTTTCTGCATGCATGTATTTTCTAGTTTATTTATTAAAACATATTTTAACACGGTAGCTAATCAAATAAAAAAATATTTACAAGGTTGTCGTTGCGTTTCATCACAGTTAATAGAATACATGGTTTGGAGACTCGATGAAAGTACAATATAACTCATTAACTATGTTGGTTTCGGTTTATACAGGAATTTGGGCCTATCTCGTCACGTGTGTATTGTATTTTCTCCCACACAACCAATAGCAATGTTTAAATTGAGCATTTGTTCAAGTTACAGATGGATAACTCAACCACAAACTTGTTATTGGTTATTTGAGCGAAAATACAATACACACGTGACGAGATAGGACCAAATTCTTGCATAAAGCTGGACAATAACATAGTTAATGAGTTATATTGTACTTTCATCGAGTCTCCAAACCATCTATTAAAATAACTGTGGTTTCATTAGGTCGTATACTTACAGACATTATAAGATAGCTTTTCTACTTGTCTCAAAGCACTATAAAACAAAAGGATCACTCATTTGTTGGTCAAAAGGATGACTCATAGGTATTGTTATTTTGTTATTGTGATTTCCCTATATATAGGAGGCAGGGGATCACGGTTTCATTGCAACATTCATTCACAAACTATGGAGTTCGTTAAGACCAGACGAGCTGGCCAGAGACATCTGTATGAAGGTTATGCATAAATGCATCCTTGATAGAAAGCGAAATTTTTTAGACTACGTGCTATTGCACATAAATTGTAAATATGCGTGAAAATTACAATAAATGTTATTTCAAGACGTTGTTTCAAATAATTGAAATGTCGGTGAATTGTCCTGTCGGCCTAATATCTTGTCGGCCAAATGTCCTGTCGGCTAAATGTCTTGTCGGCCAAATATCCTGTCGGCTAAATGTCTCTCGGTGAAAGGCCCTGTCGGTCAAACGTCTGTCGGTCTAGTGTCTGTCGGCCAAATGTCTGTCGGCCAAACGTCCGCGCACCCTCACCGCGCTTCCAAATTCCACCCTCGATGCCCCCTCTAGTGTTATTTATAATCTTTATGGTCTAACCAGTGAAATAAATATAACAGGAACGCTACCTTCAGATAAACTACCTATATCTTTTTCTTGAAGCCAAATTTGACCCCCAGACCCGCGTGTTTATGCCTCGCGATTCTCTCCCAAGACCAGTCCAGGGATAGAGCGTGCCGTCTTAATAAAAAAAGCTAAAAGAACTACTCGGAAATTTTACCTGAATAAATGCATTAATAGGACGTTTCCAGCGCTGTTAAAACGCTTTTTTGTAAATTTTAAGCCGGTTTTCAAGAATACATATTCATGCTAACGGATTGACCGCGATTTCGCATGCGTGAAAAGACTCATGTGGAACTGGTCTTCAAGTTTGGCTTCAAATGTTGAGAGTACTATTGTACGCGCACGAAATGCAAATCATGTCGTGAAGTGAACAACTGCCGCTGCATCACGTAAACATAGCGTGGAGGGTGAAACGGATATCACTATAATTGTATGCATTATTAATTTTAAATGTTTCCAAATTATTAATTCGTCGTATTTTTCGAGTTATTCACATTCATTCTTTTGATTATTTTTTATTCTTATCCGGCTTAAATCAATTAAATCCGTCATTCATTATTCCGTCCGGGTTTTTTTCCCGTCGACCTATTATTCATTATTCAGATGTAAAATATCCAATTTTTAGATTGCCAAAGTAAGCAAGAATGTAGACATCTCTCAGTCATTAATCCTACAGTGTGCTCTGATGGCCACAAAGAAAGCAAGATGGAATGATGCGTTGGAAATGGTTCACGATTACCCCGATATGCAGGTATTGGTAGATTTTAGATTGCTTGGCGACGAAATAGCCCTTATGTATAATGACGTCACAAGGCTTGATGCCCGCGAGGAATGCTGGTCTTAGTAGTCATCGCCCGAGAAAATTTCGATAGTGGCCATTTTGAATTGTTTAATTTTCCGGACGATGTCTACTAAGACCAGCATTCGTCGCAGGCATCAAGCCTTGTGACGTCATTGTGCATAAGGTCTATTTTAACCCAGTTTGTATGCATGCGTTGTAAAGAACACATAAAATGACTGACATGTTATGTAAATGTGAAAATATCAAATTAATGAAGAAAGAAACAATTTAACACAATGCTACAAGAGATATGATTCATTCATTTTAAGTGTTCTTCATGATGCAAGCACAAACAAGTGGCGGAATTTCTTTGCAACACCATGATTTTTTATTTCATTAAAGATATTTTGGGTAATTTAATTTACTCTATATCTATCTTTGTTCAGGAGATATTTTGTTCAGGAAAAATTTATCCCCGAGCGGAGCGCGTAGGGCGAAGCCCGTGGCGAGGGTACTAATTCCGCTCGGCTATTTACACCTGGGGAAAACAGGGTGGACTTTCGTCTACGCATGCGCGAGAAACGTAAGCGTGGAGTGCACGTGAGCGCGGGTTAATCGCGTGACTGAATTATAAAAACAAACATTTGCCAAAACTACTCGTGTTATGAAGTCGTTTTCTTGTTTCTTTAGTGTTTCTACGCTCACAATTTTAGGCATTTCCAACTTAGAAGTGTTTGCTTTGGAATAAGAACGTGAAAGTAGAAATAAAAACTTTGTTGCAGCAGTTTAATTTCGCAGTGCAAATATACCTGTTTTTAATATGTATATCCTTTTCGAAGTGAGATATACAAGTGCAAATTGACCTTCTTTATATTCGTACTTGCCCTATTTTTCATTCCATAAAAACTACTTTTATCCATGGAGAAACTATTTGACTCTAAAAATAAGATTGAATTTTTGTGGTGATATAGGCTATCTCTTTGCAAACAGTGATTTAGTACTCGGTAGTGTAGTTGTTGTTTATGAATAAAAGTCTAAAATGAATTCAACATCCGTCAACAAAAAGGAGTCGCGCTTATTACTACTCTGTAGAGGATAGACAATTAATTTAATTCACTAGGAACCCGTTCTACAATATAAACTAGAAATCGGCCAACAAATTGCCACGAAATACTACAATGAAAATAGGGTCTCTGAACTACTAATTTCACCGAACGGTCAAGTTTCTCTGCAAAGATCGCCCCTTTGCCCAATTTTCCTTGAGTAGATCATCGTGTTTTTAAGTCAAGTGTTTTTAACATAAAAGAATAAAAAATGTGGTGATAAAGGGTAGATTTTGAATAAAATACGAATATCTGTATACAAGATCTGAGCGTTATTATGAAGCACTCGATACTTTCTCCAACAACATATATTGCGCTTATTTTTTTACAAAATTAAAAATATTCACACATTAAAGATATGAAAATGTGGCTTGCATTACAAAGAAATGTTGGCTTACCTAAGTTATACCTTACACGTCGATTAAAGTGAAGTAAAGCCCTTTCAAAGACGCGTGCCGCATTAAACTACAGGTCACATGGCGGTAGAGAACTCGACGAAGTATTCACGATATTTCATAGCCAGTTCAAACGCCACTGTGTACTATTCCTGTGAATTATGATGCCCAATACACCGGATAACACAATTTACCACTTTGTTCGGCTGTTCCAAGTACACTTTTAAGATACAAGGTCCGATCATATCATGTTCTTCGAAGCATCTGCTCAAAACAGTCCAACATAAATATCGCCACTCATCTTCTTCGTATGAAAATATAAGTTTTCCTTTCAATTGCTTTGCTTTAAAAACAGTCATTAGGTTGTTGAAGGGTTAGTATATAACTTCCAACAAAGATTACCCCATTGCTTTGAAAAACCAGTGAATCACAATGCAGAAAACTTCAACATCCTTAGAAATTGTAAGCCAAACATCGAAAAACAAAATATGCGGGAAAAAGCTCACGAGCCCGCACTATTTTTATGCAGCGTCGACGAAAGTCCACCCTGTTCCTGGGGAAAGGAAAACATTAGCGAAGTCTAAAGTTCACCAATGATCGCGGGCGCATGGCTATGCATGGGTGGTCATCTCACAGATCTCAAAAATATAGGTGATTACCAGGAGTGAAGGAAGCAAATATCAATAAAAACACACACGACAGAAAGCTTGGACATCTTTTCACACAATAAGTTGTAAATCACCTTTTTCAAATTTTGGTCCCGTTGGACTCAGCTGTGTTATGATATGTATACATAATTAACCATGAAAACATATAAAAGGACAGTTGAAAGGACGTTAATTACATTCGAACAGAAGACAACAACAGCAAGTGCAATGGCAGAGTGAGTGAGAAATCGATTGGACAAGAAGACAAGGAAAGATTGGTACGTGCTTTCGAAGCACCGAAACAAGACTACTTAGCGATAGCTGATAATTTGGGCATAAACCGTTCAACAGCACGAGGAATTATTGCCCGATATTTGCGAGAAAATAGGGTTGATGAGAGACCTCGTGGAGGGCGAAACAACGTCAAAGTTGATGAACAAATGAGGAGGTGTCTGGAAGCAATTCTCAACTAGAAAACTGCATGCTAACATTGACAGCTATCAAAGCCGAGTTACACCGACGTCTACCAGAAAAGCCAATCGTCAATGACCGCACCATATCGAAGCATTTGGAAGGCATGTTGTTTACATTGAAGTTAGCCCATCGAGATGCAAACATACTTGCCACGATGTCTTGCAAGAGAACACATCCAGGGCTAAAACATATTAAATAGCATTTTTGCTGTTGTGTGAACAGACAAACATTAAATCTATATTTGTTAGAACGCGACTTCTGACTTTATACGCCTTTATATTAATGATTATTTGTTGTGGTTAAATGTGTTTTGATTTATTGCTATTGTTGTTGTGAAAATGTTAATGATTAATTAGTTCATGCAATTGTTCTTTGTTTCGTCTCATTGATTTTCACTTTACGGAATATATAATAAGGTGTTGTTATAGAACCTACTTACTAGTTACTAGCACAAATGATGTTCAAATAACGTTATTGCCCTTCTTTCGGTGTTATTGATATATACCAATCATTCTACTGTGTTTCTCTTTTGTTTAAATGACATGCAAATGCTGTAAACATGTACAGCTTTCCTTTTTATTCTATGTGAAAGTTTTTTTGAATTAGCTTGTTTTAATTTCTTTATAAAAGCTCAAAAAAGGAGAAAATTATTTTCAAGAGCGACCTGTATGACTTGAATTTATTTCATTTCAAAGTACGAGTATTAGTAAGTTGAAGAGTTTAGCGGCAAAAAGCAGTTAATTTCAATGAACATTTAAAAACTTTTACGAAGCGTTTTGTGTTGAATTTTACATTATAATAAAGCCCATCGAAAGCAAAATAACATACCTACTTTATATATGTTAGAAATCGATAGTTATGTGGTTAAAAGTGTAAAACATTCATTTATTTTTGCCATTTTGAACAAAAAGAAAGCAATTATCGTGTTGCCATGGCTAACATGACGCGAGTCTGCGTTCCATGTTGGCGTAATTAGAATACTTAACAATGTTTGGGAAATGTGGGCGAGGGGTTGTTGCATGTATATGTATTTCTAGTTAAATGTATATATCGATAAAAATTAGATGGCATCACCGATGGGGGGTTAGTCGATTTAATTTGGTTGTGTAAGTTGTGTAAATTAGTCAAAGAAATCTTTTTCCTTGATTTTAATTGATCATGCAATGGTGAAGAGTCTGCTTTCAGCCTTTAACTAAACTGTCGTCTCTGAAAATTTAAGTATAATAAAGCCGGGTACATGCAGGTTTCAAGGTATCTTTACATGTTTTCTTATTAGTTCCAGGCTGTTCACGATATATTTATAACGATCACTTAAAACCTTGGAAAATAACTATGGCATTTTCTATGAGATCCGATGTTTGCACTGTTTTGAGCCAATAGATTGCACATAGTTCATTCGGGGTTTAAATTTTGCGTATATTGCATGAGTTAGATCCAGTTATAGATTTTCATGTACTCAATGGCAAACGAGTATACGAACCCAAATGGTTCAGATAAAGACGCGAGGGTGTCCTCGTCCAAAATTTATTAAACCTTCTGCATGAGAAAAATTACCCACCTTTGGTTTTGCCAGGTGCACGTGAGCACGTCTTTTGTTGTCTTCACTGTCTTAGTGTAGGATGTCCCCGTTGAAGGTTCTGGGAGACTGGGAATCACATACTCAGAAAATATCGGGTCTACATTTGTATACCAGTCACTTCCCTAGCTTTTCTAGCTATTATTTAAGATTATTGTGTCGCGTATTTGCGATGAAAAGTGATACAAAATAATAGTTAAATATTGTCAATTTAAATACAATTATCATTGATGCTGTAAATTTGACGTCATAATTATTAGCTATTGTTCACTGCTTTATACCATTCTGTACAGATCCGTTGAAACGGTCGACGAATATCGTTTAAACGGCTCCTTAATTCCGTTCGAACGGTTTGTTAAAGCCGTTCGTAGAGCCGTTAAATTTTTTGTCTTCATCCGTTCGTATTTTTTACTCAAAACGTCTAAAACGTTTTGAGGATCCGTTGAAACGATTTGACAAAGCGTTTACTATCCGTTCGTTATCCGTTTTTTTGCCCGTTTTAATGCAAAATCGTTAACGTATGTTTTCCCGTGGAAGGTCACATATTTATACAGCAATATAAGCAAAACTTATAAGCAAGTTTATACATGTCCATAGCATTATAAACTTAAGTTAATGAAACAAGCGTTAGGACAAGTCAGAGTAAAGTTGTGCAAAGTCTCCTGGAGTACAAAGGTCTGGTACAAAGGTCAATCTGTGAATCGTGTGATCATACACGTGCAAAGCGCAAGGCTGAATTAACAACAAACCATTGTCAAATCTCTTCCCATGCGTGCGGGAAAATAGACCAATCAGGTTTCACCTCTTCGTCTGCATAATTGCCTGCTTGGATCAGTAAGCCTCATTGTGTCACTTGCAAGCAAAATTGTATGACCTCTGTGGCAAAGTACTTCAAAATTACCACCCATCCCACCCTTCAAGGATTTTGCACCACTATATCATAACTTGTATCACATAATAAATAAAAATCTGTAAATATTGTTTTGATATGCAATCCGTCATCAAGATTCACATGAAATGCAACTCATGTAGTGTTCTAGATAAAGTATTATGGAGTAGTTTACCGGTTAATATGTTATTACAGGCACATATATATATTGTAATATACAGTATTGGAATTGACTTAAATTGCAAGTCTGGTTGTAAAAATAAAAATATTTGGTTGTTTGGGGATGGAGTGCTCCCAAAGGTCACCCTCAACCCCATAGACTCACACAAATCAATGTATTATACAGTGTATTGTAAAGTAAACAATGACCATCACGGGGATCTACTACCCTTGGACATTAAAGTAAACAATGACCATCACGGGGATCTACTACCCCTTGGACATTAAAGTAAACAATGACCATCACGGGGATCTACTACCCCTTGGACATTTAAGATGCCCATCTCGGGGATCTACTACCCCTTGGGTAAAGTCCAACATGGGGGAACCACAACCCCCTGAGGACATATAATTATATCATAATCATATTGCTGTCATAGTGAGTCTGTGGGGCGACACTTTGGCCACAGTTTAAAGTATAATCGGAGCATTTCTCCTCGACAACCCTTCTCCCACAACATTGTGTGTGTCATAGTTGTTTTCTTAATTGTCTTAGAATATTTGCTTAACGAATTGGTGCATTAACTGAACTTCAGACATTATTTTCTCTTTGGCGTACCATCTAAAATCTCTTCATTTTTGCATTATTTTACAGATAAGGCACTATAAACATACGTTTTAAGTTTGTTTGCCGCTTGAGAAACATATATCAGAAATTTTAAAAATTGAATATGGTCATAACCAAGTGGAAAAGTATATTCATTAGTTTTGAGCGCTTGTTACGTAACATACAAAAAATTCGATCTGCTCTTAAATTATTCTTCTGAACAATAATAAATATCTGGAAAATTTCCTTTTCAGCCATTCTTAATGCTGATGCTCGTACATAAAACTATTCTGGTCAGTTTGCTGAAATCTGGAGCTATTACTTCTGAGGATTTTCCAGAAATGCAAGTATTTGACGTCGTCCCAAACAATAATGTGCCATCAAATCTACCGCAATTCGTATTGAAGTTAAAAGGTATAATATTCAATTTGTACAATGTTCTACAATAATATTTCTGAACAGATCTCATTACAAACTATACAGTGTGACTTTAAAGGGGCTGTTTATATCGCCATGTCGTTATTTTATAGTAGAAATTACTTTGGGTTTAAATGAAACTGGTATAGGCCCGGTTCCCGAGATCGCACTTGAAAAAGACGAAATCTCACTTACTGGGATGAAAATTTCTCAATGTAAACACTCACTGACCGGGATGGCTCGGTTGCTGGGTTGAAAATTTCATGAAGCGGGATGAACCTTTCTCACATAAACACAAGACGGGTCACAATGACTTCCATATAACCAGCCTCACGGCTCAGGTATATTTTCATTCTCATTGAATCATCATTTTGTCGGTTGACATTTAAAACGAGCACTGCACATTTTTTGCAGCTCAACATGGGAGAAGATCAGTTGATTCAACATCTCACTGGAGATCTACTACAGTTGATGATTCCTATTCTGTGTATAATATTCTGGAAAGATGGTGGTCAGAATGTGGTCTTCGCGTACATGAAACAAGGTTGCCTGGCTTTTATGTTCAAATTTCAACATTGGGTAGCAGTCAAAATTTACCAAACAAAGAAGATATTGGGAATGTAAGTAGCGCAAGGAAATAAACCACTGTGCATGTATTCTGTATTTTCCCAACGAAAATACAAATTAAGCATCGTTTTATGTTTATAAAACTTTAATATACAGAACACTGGCTGTATCATCAGATACAAAATACGAATAGAACTATTATTTATATCGCTTATTCCACTGGGGGGAAACGCGATAATAAGCGATATAAATAGAGTCTGTATACGCAGGCTACTTATTTATAGGTCTTTATATTTATAGGATTTGAAATACGCGTGCAAGCTACAATAATGTATATAACATCGCTGTTTTTGTGTCGCGAATGAATCCTACTAACAAGAGGAATGTAAAGTCTATTCTTTCCTTGCTGATTTTGTACACAACTTTCTAGGTGTTTATGATGATTGCAAAGAACATTTGCCTTGGCTTGGTGGCCGCAATACTTGCCAAACCTGATATTTGTATTGATCATTTGCTGAAAGCTATTATTGACTGCCACGATTCTGGATATTCCAAACTTGTTTGTCATCTTGTCAGACTTTTGTTTCCTTTTGGACTTGAATCGTGGTACATGATACAACGCTTGTCAGAATCAGACAGGAGGAGCACTTCAAGTATGACTGATCAATATTTTTGTAATATAATGGCGTTTTACTATCGAGCTATAGTTACTGAATATTTGGTTAGTGAAAAATCAAAAACGAAACATGGTCTTGAAGAATCGCCACAACACAGTATCGGTAATGATGCTTGTGAATGGTCATCCGCAATTACAATGGAATCTAACAATAGGGTATTAAGTATGGGTGACACGTTTACCTCGTGCAATGAAGGAACAAATTCAGAAAACCTAGAACGACTACAATCTCCGGAATATTCTCTCGAGAGTTCAAATGTTCAGTCGATGTCTGAAGTAGATTTTGGTTCCAGTACGACTAAGGATCACGCAGAAGGGGAAAACAATAATGTATCTAAGAAATTAGAAGAAACGTCTATATACAGGGAGATTTATCGAATTGGCTTGGTTTGTTCTACAGTTCTTTTGTCAGATATTCACGCTCAGTTTCAGAAACTTAATAGTAGTGTTGAACATTGTATCCCAGAAAAGGATGAACATTTGCAAGATGAAGAAGATTCCGGAATAAAAAGTGAACTGGAAATTTCACTATCGGTACGTAAAACATATGAATAGTAAAACCGCTTTTTGCTGCCGAAGGCAGCACACTATTCTTGACATGATGTATTGCGTGCCTGCGTTTACTTGTGTCCAGTCTCTTTGGCCGAGTTATGTATAGTCGATCGAGATTTCGATTTGTGAATTTGTGTCTGTCTGTTTGTATGTAAAGATGTCGTAATCCGGGGAAATAATTAAGGCTTCAGGAAGTTTTTTTTTAAACGAGGGGGGCGGTCAAAATTTATTTTGTATTGCGCTCGCATGATACACTGGCATGTTGGATTTTCACAAATCGACAATATTTTGAATAATTCAGGTAAGGATATAGCTTTATTTCTTTCTGGTGATATTGCATGAAGGCATTTATATTTAGATCTGCTGTTAAAAGTGTTCGATATGAGGTATTTGAAACAATAATCAAGATGATTTCACCAATTTATCGGTACATTGAGAAGTCAAAATGTACTTTTGGTTTATTTGTTTTTGTGGCGATGAGTTTAGATGTACATAGATTCTAGATGTACATAGATATAGCAAATTATGTGCTTTCAGCACGTTTTAAAAACAAACGCGGAATGTTGTGTATGCTTTTAATATAATGTAAAGATATTTCATATTCCTATATTCCTATAGCAACACATGCAGTTAACCCAGTGACCAGTGTGGATTGTTGTCTGCACATATTAGCTAACTTACCAGCAGTTACATGTAATATAACATGTCAACCGCCTTTTGTACGAGGTATGACGGTCTGTAAAAATATATTCTCTGACATATGTCCATTGTTTAATAGCATAGCCTAATATGAAATAATCCTACCGGCTACCAACCTACATTCACATATTCACATGGCTGTGTTCAGGCTATACTATATTTTTTTATAATGCTCACAATTTCTTTCTTATTATATAGTTTTGCAGTTGTGACTGAGTACAATCTTAGTCATTACAAATGAACGGTGTCATCTGAAGCTGACGTATTAAACAGAAATGTCAACAAATAGTTTTTTGTCTCCCCATCAGCAGATTGTTCTGTGAACATACTAAAACTGTCTGTACCAGTGTGGGTGGTACCAATGTGACTGACTTGCTGTGCTGAGTGGTTATATTACTACCCGAAAAAAAAAACAAGCAGAAAGTCGACGTTTCGAGCGAAGGCCCTTCGTCAAGAGTTAGTAGCCACATGAACACGTCATGAGTTATATAGTAGCCACATGAACTCCGCAGGCATCTCGGATTTTTTGCCTGCAAGAAATTTTGCCCGATAATCTAAAGGCGATGCCTGCGGAGGAGGCTAATTAAATTCTACATGTCCACTGATTCATTCAAGTATTATTGTTTATATATATGATATTGTACAGTATTCAAGCTAGCCATGAACAGTGTCATCTGAAGCAGACAAAAATGTCAACAAATAGATTTGCTACCCCATCAGTTGTTCTGTGAACATAGCATTCAAGGTGCCATTTGAAATTGTTATTAAATTCTATACATGTCCAATGATTCATTCAAGTAGTATTATTGTTTATATGATATTGTGTAACGTGCCGCGTTGGTACACAACAAGCGCTCGCAATCAAGGCCAGAATGGAGAACCTTTTATTAACCTAAAACACAATCTTATATATCATACAACACTCCGTGGGAGACTCTCCCAAATAAGGAACTACGTCATTTATCTATCAACAGCTCTAGATAGTCAGGAAAGAGCAAAGTCTCTACCGCTTAATCCTATTACTATAATATAAGTTTTACATCCATACAGTATACACCTATGAACGCCACAATATCCCTTCACTTATTGTTTTCGTCCCGAAAACTGAATATATACATAAACGACAAGCCTAATATACAAAAAAAATAAATCACCAGGTAACATCATATCACTTAACTAGCAACTTCGAGCACATATTTTCTTAAATGTTTTTTCTTTGTCCCTACTCTACAGGACTATTTCCGGCATCACTTGTGCTCACTTATCATAATTACCACAAGGCTACAGCTACTCTATCGTTGGTCTGCCGTTTCTTTTATACTACCGGACTTACGCTATCTCTGCCAACATAACTGTCTTTAACATCTCTATTTTTTTTGTGTTTTTTTTTTGTGCTTCCATCGAAACTACTATGATATATACCGTTCACGCGCGCAACAAATATAAGTTCACTAATTTAAAGATATAAAATGTCTTGAAAGCAACAATACATATAACATAATTATCAGTTCACACGAAAGTCAAATAAAACTGTAGAAGGGATGAACCAACGCAGAAAACGCCAGGACTTCACAGCTGGTAGGAAACATATTCTTGCCAGGTGACACTGGATAGACGATTTACTTCTGATGATTCATACACAGCACAAGCGCACAACACGGGAAATTTTCAAACTCAAAAGTCAAAATACACAGCATACAGGAAAGGAAACACATAACTCACACACAGACAGTTCAATTCAGTTTTGGTTGGCGTTTACTTATTTAGTACTTTCTACTCAGTTTTCTGGACAGTCCTTGTTTGGTCTTGGTAAGATCGCCGCTCGACCAACATCGACAATCTGGATCTCCTCTCAGTCCACCTATTCCACTGAACACAGTCCAACTTGCGGCAACTTGCGAAGCCAAACGTTTGACTGCACTCTCCGCCGGATTGCCCGCTCGGTTTGTCTTACTCTTGTCTTAAAACCATGGCCTTGATAGCGGCTATTGCGCGTCTTCGATCATTATCCCGCCGCTGCCACCAAATTGTAACGTGCCGCGTTGGTACACAACAAGCGCTCGCAATCAAGGCCAGAATGGAGAACCTTTTATTAACCTAAAACACAATCTTATATATCATACAACACTCCGTGGGAGACTCTCCCAAATAAGGAACTACGTCATTTATCTATCAACAGCTCTAGATAGTCAGGAAAGAGCAAAGTCTCTACCGCTTAATCCTATTACTATAATATAAGTTTTACATCCATACAGTATACACCTATGAACGCCACAATTGTAAAGTATTCCGTGACAAGCTAAGAAGAATTAGAATATTTAGCTAACCTTCGACATTGTGCAAGGTGTTTTGGTATTCAAAATGCACTTTTCCTACATTCTGAACAGGCATCTTAGGGGCTGTTTACATGATGGAGAGTGGGATGATTTTGATGTATTTCAATCACTAGGTTAAATGAAAGTTCAAATGCTGGTTAACAGAACTGAAATGTTGTCAGTTGTAGACCATGACTTATTTCAATACAACGTAATCGTCCCGCATCATATCTCGTCCTGGCAAAGCGGGATCATATAAACAGTCCTTTATTTAGCAAATTGCGCATGCTGCCTTTAATCCCTTGGGGATGAGGCAGCACTTTTCTTGCGATAGTAACTTCTAGTATAGTTTATTAGCACCATCCTTGTCACTGATAATTGTATTGTGACGATCTCGATATTGCCTCAGTCGGTTTGGTAATAAACTGATGCCCTTTCCAGTTAACAAATTACAAGTAGAAAACGTAACAAACAGAAATTAAGATTACTTGAAATGAGTGATTCCAACTATGGACGAAATTTTTTATCTAGACACGAAGAACGAAATGCAACACCCACACCTAGAAAGAGCATCTTAAAATGAGTAAAATTGCAAAGTTTGGTTGCGAAATATTGTAAAATGAAGAAAATATACCCCTGTAAAGTTCGCACATTTTGTATATATTTGTATTATCGCGCGGTAAAAATAACCACTTTCCGCTAAAAAATTGTTATTTTTCCCGCGCGCAATGCAAATATATACAAAATTTGCGAACTCCACAGAGCTATATTTTCCTCATTTTACAACATTTCGTAACCAAACTTTGCAATTTTACTCATATTAAGATGCTCTTTCTAGGTGTGGTGTTGGATTTCATTCTTCTTGTCTAGATGTTCGTCCATAGCTGGAATCACCCATTGTACCGCGCACGCGTGTTGTTTCCGATTTATCTTTTGAGAGCGCCAATTTTGAGGCAGCACTTTCCTTACGATAGTAAGTCCTTCCTGGTCTTTATCCCATTTTCATTGTACTTTGGTACTTATCATCTACTTATTCACTAAGGTTGTCAAGAAGAGCATCGCTTTTTGCGGTATGCGTTGTTGTTTGGGGTGGTTTTATCCAATCACAACATTTTTGCGATTTAAATCGTTAAAAATTTCTACTAAGTTTATGAGAAACAGTAAGAAACTTGTTTGCTCCCGCTTCATCCCCTAGCGAAACAGTTTCCTAAAGAAAAATGTTTCTCGTTAGTTTCGAGGAATTTAGACCGTCATGCGTGGTCCAATTGGTATAAAACAAAATGCATATAGTGTTTATTCAATGATAAAGGTGAAATTATGTCTACTTGTCAATGAAAAGATCGACCTTGAAAGGTCAACCTTGCTTATTCAAAAACCGGGTATATTTATATAATGACACCATCATTTTTTCCAAAATTTATTCCAAAACTTCAATAAAACTTATTACAATATTATTAAACTTAATTTAATTTAACTACACTAATGATTAATGAAAAAACCTTAACTAAGTTATAAACTAAACTACAATCTCTTGACAACCTTGCATGATCATCTAGAAAAAGAAGAAAAGTACAATCAATGAGTAAGGATTTGTTTGACCGTACTTGAAGATTTACATTGCTGATGACATTTACCTAATCTATTTCAGCAAGAAACCCTTGCGAAGGCCCATGTAGCCTGTTCTAGACTTGCTCGGTGGTTTTTTGCCCTTGTTTTTGGATTGATGCTGGCTTGAACACTGACTGGTGTTGCTGGCCCCAGCGTCGTTAACGACTTTAGTCGAATTCCCGTTTTCAGCTTCGGTAACATCTTCAGCTGAATTCATGTTTTGAGTTTCATTCATTTCGGCTGAATTTGATTCAGTTTTAAATGAATCATCTTCATCGATGTCCTGTTAAAAAAAATATATCGTTAGTATATGATTGCCAGATTTTCGAATGTGGTTTGACAATTTTTCAATGGTCATACCTCTTTCGATTGAAAATAATTCTTGTATAAGAAATACCCAAGCAATGCTGAGCTGACAACTGCAGCTGCTCCAACGCATATCTTTTTTAGGTATCCCATAACAACAAAGTGTTATTTTAAAGTTTTGTAATCTCTTTGCAAGCAGCGAGTAACGTAACGTCCGACTATAGCAGTGCGCGAGAACGGAATGAGAATTCAGTATCTTGTTATGACGTCTTTAATTAAGTTGCGCCACATTAATTAAGGTTTTCGTCATAATCACGGCATCGTTTTCAATCGTGATGCATTGTGGTTCGGTTAGCACTATTTTCCATCCAGCAAAAGGCGTTTCGTTTTGGATTTTTTTATTAATTTATTTATTTATTTTATTTATTTGTACATTCTTTACCGAGGAGGTCTCAGTCACCAAAAGTGATTTTCATGAGAGCCCTTTAAGCTATACAACATAAATACTTATACTTAATTATACAATAAAGTCTAAGGTCTAAAAAATGTCTAAAGTCTATCAATATAAGTTTGTTCAATATAACATAAAAAAAGGTGTTCATTTTAAAAAGAATGAGACCAATAATGATTGACAAATTGCGCATATGAATCTGCTCCAATCAGAGTCTTAGGTAGTTTATTGAATTCATCAATAAAGAGGAAATCTGATCTACTTTGACCCCAGTTCGTTCTATATACTGGAATGATAAGATCACTTCCCGATCTAGTGTTATGGTGATGAAGATCAGACCTACGTATTTGATTAAAGTTAAAATCTATAAGAGCATTAAAACTTTTGAAAACCATGCACGATCTATGAAAGCGTCTACGTTCTGATAAAGACTTCCAACCAAGCGTCTGAAGAGCATCACTAGCTGAGGAATATAATGGTCTATCAAGAATATAATGGTCTATCAAGAACTAATTCGGTTAGGGTTATATAGTTAGAATTGCGGTTAGGGTCGGGGGTAAGAACAGGGTTTGGGTTGGTCACATTTAGACGGTTTTAGATAACAAGACGTGGACGTCAAGAGGACGTGGATGTCGTCATTTGGCGCCAACAATCGTCAGCTTCTGGTTTGCGACGTCGTCTTAGTGGACGATTTCACGACGCAAAAATACAATTTTCACGTACTCTCTAGAACGTCACAGGTTTTTGCTTCTTTTGAAAAAAATATGGGACTATGCATAATAAAAATCATCCTATTTTGTTCCCCATGTATTGTTTAATGATACTAGCTAAATTTTTTCCATTGACAAGGTTGTTTTTCTTGTATTTCGCTAAATTTTAGACGAGTTGATTTTCGACAAATACTTTCGGTCGCCATAAACAAATCAACAAAACTTTGCAGTGTTAATGTGTTAATAACCACTTCAATACCGCTAGTAATCTTCACCAAAACAAATATTTTAGAACAAACTAAACTGAAGTTATATTAACAACTGTTTAAAATCAGGAAAACGTGGGAAAATAGAAAAATAAAAGCACTTAAAAGCAGTAAAAACTCAATCAATTTTAGTTGCCTCTGTCACAACAGTGCAAAAAGTAGGACAAGCAAAAAAACGCTTTCCAGCGTGAAAAACTATCGTAAACAGTATTAAATTTTACCAATATAAACACTGATGCTATATTTATACTGAACAGTTGACAAACTTGATTGAATAGGCTACAATAAAGCATTTAGCTCGTAAACAATACCTGCAGCTATTGAGTATTGTATTTATTCCAAATGATGCAACAAAGTTCTCTTTTCAAAATACAGAAATATAACGTTTTTTTCTAAAAAAAAAACTTATTGAATGTTCATACTAATTCATCAGGAAACATGTACTTGGCCAGTATTATATATCTTGCACATATCTTTACAACTGATTGAAAACAATACAGGAATGAACAGGTAACAAGAAAACAAAAATTTGCTTCGAAAAAGACAAACAAGCCTAGCCGTCCCAGATTAAAACCCGGAAGTGAACGCGAGGTGCATACGTCATTTTCACGTCCTCTTGACGTCCGCGTCTTGTTATCTAAAACCGTCTATTGCCATTTAGCACCTCTTCCATCTTCCGAAAATGACGTCAGGTCAGTTTGCTGGATGGAAAATAGTGCTAACCTTGTGGTTTAGCCAGCATAGAAAAGTCAGATCAAAACCTGTTTCTGTTGTGATACTACGCGGAAAAATGTATATCAACATAAAGCACGTCCCAGTTGGTGATGTGTCGTCAAATGACCTGTTATTTAATTTTTCAACTGATATCAATGTGAATCTAAGACATCTAGACTAAAATCGGCACACAAATCATTGTCGCGTCGACGCGTCATTAGCATTAACTGTCACTGACATAGCGCCATTTCAGTAAAAACCTTTTTCGACTGAACCATTTTGTAAATGAAAAAGTTTCTTAATTGATATATGCTACTACTAGAGTGACCGTAGTGGGTGAACATATAGCTAGATTTAGTGTTTACGTTCGTTCAGTATTGTTTAGTTACACGATAGGTATAATATATGATGAATCCTCTCATGAAATTAATATAGTATTTTAAGTATTTTGCATGGTTTTCGGTAGATAAACAAACTACAACAAGATTAATGCCATATTCACATAAAGATATTACCATGTCTGTTTATGTAGGGCACTCACTCATTTGGTTACAAGACTAATAACGGTTTCTACATTCCTCCCTCCTAAGTCTTTTTTTTTCTTCTATCTTAATTTTCAAACAACTTATTAATCTAACTTATTATTAGCATGACAAAATAAATTACTGGATGCTGATTGGTTGAGAGGAGTAGCCTACAATTATTTCATTAATTGTACTGCACTGCAGTACAATTAAGGTTACAGAACACCTTTGAGTGTTAATTTTGCCTAAAATTTTTTTATTGGTTTTCATGAAAGCATTAGACTAGTTCTACTATCTGACCAACTGTTGAAAACTCGCGTTATTTAATAAAATACATTTCGCTTGCAATAAGAAAAACATTGAAAATGTAATATTCAAATTCAATTTTCTCGCGAAGAATTTTACGGCAATTACTGATTTTTGAACGAGTTGTGCTCCTGCGGGTTTTAACGAATTTTTCTCAAATTTTCACAGGACATAGCTAAAGACGTCAGTTTCAAAATTGTGTTCGGCTTTGTTCTAATTTTGGATATTTTAATAATAAGGAGCAATTCACACAAACGATTCAGAAATATATTGCAGTCGTCAAAGAAATCGCCATATCAGCGGAATGACGAAATAAACAAAAATTTCCGAACACAATTTTTTAGTTTATTTATTAAACGTTCTCTGACTAAATATTTATTTCTACGAGCTTTCGGCTATCAGTCTATAGCCTTCGACGGGTGTATACAAATGATTCTATAAAGGACGCTAAACTTAAAATATGAAATATGAGACTATCTATGCTATGTTACAAATGAGGAATATAAATATTTAATTAATGTTTCTTGAGTTCCTTTCTTAAAAGTATTGTGTATTGTGCTGGAAGCGTATTAGAGTTATTATCAGCTTGGTCTGTTAGTGCAGTGTGCCAGGACTCTAAGGTTTTAAGGTTCCTATGATTTCCCTTGTCTATTACTTTATCATTGGCAAAGTCAATAATATGATCTTGAGTCCATGCGTGTTTCGCAACATTCGACCCCTTCTTGCCTTGTTTCACATTCCTCACGTGTTCGGACTTTCTCGTCTTCAGGGAACTTCCTGTTTCGCCTATGTAGCTCCAACTGCAATCTTGACACGGTATCTGGTAGACCACGTTCTTCTGCTCTTCTGTTGGTGGTTTCTGTTTTGCAGATGGGAATTGGCGTTCGAGGGTTTTCATTGGCTTATTATAAACTTTAATGTCATGTTTTTGGAGTGTTCTGGCTAGAGGTTCGGTTAGTCCTTTGATATATGGTAGAACCGCAATTCCTGCAGATGGCGCCTTTCCTTCAACCAGTTCGAAAAATGACCGCACTAACTCTTCAGGACTTGCTACAGTTTTGTTCTTATGTTTTTTTTATTAATCCTAAAATTAATTTCTTCGGATAACCATTTGATGTCAGGACTGTGGTTACATGATTTAGTTCTCTTTCTTTGCTTTCGTTAGTGGTAGGAAGTGACAAGGATCGGTTGATAAGTGTTGTTGCAGTACTAATTTTATGCTTTTGGTCGTGGTGTGATAGGTAGTTTAAGTAACGGTCTGTGTGAGTAGGTTTGCGGTAAACGTCAATAAAAATTAAGCCGTCGTTTCTAGAAACTAATGTGTCAAGGAAAGCGATCTTTCCGTCCTTTTCGTTTTCGATAGTGAAGTCAATGTGTGGTTCAATGGAGTTTAGTGTGTCATGAAAAGATGATATGTTAGTCTTTTTTATTATGGAAAATATTTTAGAACGAAATTAGAAAACGATCCGACACTTCCGGACAGAACTCAACTTGACATTGACGACATTATTCGACTTTTATCTTTTGTTTTATCTAACAGTTTTTTCGTTTACAACAACAACACCTACAAACAAATCCATGGATGTGCCATGGGCAGCCCCGTTAGCGCGATTGTTGCTAACTTGTGCATGGAAGTGATAGAAGAACAGGCCATCCGAGACGCAACATCACCACCTAAAGTTTGGAAACGTTTTGTAGACGATTGTTTTTCCATAATAAAAAAGACTAACATATCATCTTTTCATGACACACTAAACTCCATTGACCCACACATTGACTTCACTATCGAAAACGAAAAGGACGGAAAGATCGCTTTCCTTGACACATTAGTTTCTAGAAACGACGGCTTAATTTTTATTGACGTTTACCGCAAACCTACTCACACAGACCGTTACTTAAACTACCTATCACACCACGACCAAAAGCATAAAATTAGTACTGCAACAACACTTATCAACCGATCCTTGTCACTTCCTACCACTAACGAAAGCAAAGAAAGAGAACTAAATCATGTAACCACAGTCCTGACATCAAATGGTTATCCGAAGAAATTAATTTCAGGATTAATAAAAAAACATAAGAACAAAACTGTAGCAAGTCCTGAAGAGTTAGTGCGGTCATTTTTCGAACTGGTTGAAGGAAAGGCGCCATCTGCAGGAATTGCGGTTCTACCATATATCAAAGGACTAACCGAACCTCTAGCCAGAACACTCCAAAAACATGACATTAAAGTTTATAATAAGCCAATGAAAACCCTCGAACGCCAATTCCCATCTGCAAAACAGAAACCACCAACAGAAGAGCAGAAGAACGTGGTCTACCAGATACTGTGTCAAGATTGCAGTTGGAGCTACATAGGCGAAACAGGAAGATCCCTGAAGACGAGAAAGTCCGAACACGTGAGGAATGTGAAACAAAGCAAGAAGGGGTCGAATGTCGCGAAACACGCATGGACTCAAGATCATATTATTGACTTTGCCAATGCTAAAGTAATAGACAAGGGAAATCATAGGAACCTTAAAACCTTAGAGTCCTGGCACACTGCACTAACAGACCAAGCTGATAATAACTCTAATACGCTTCCAGCACAATACACAATACTTTTAAGAAAGGAACTCAAGAAACATTAATTAAATATTTATATTCCTCATTTGTAACATAGCATAGATAGTCTCATATTTCATACCATCTACTTAAGTTTAGCGTCCTTTATAGAATCATTTGTATACACCCGTCGAAGGCTATACAGGGTGTATCAAAATAAACGCAATTCATCTTTTGTGCTTAATAACTTTCGAAATACTATTTCTAGTTAAACGCTTTTAGGCTTACTTCAAAGCCTGTTCTTTTCTCTTTCAAACAAACTATTGTCCTTGTCTCCAATGCTAGTAATAATTGCACAGGAAAAGATTTAGTAAAACCTATCATTTTTAGTTGCTGTTTAATTATGCAAGTTTACTATGTTATTGTTTAGTCGGTTTAAATGTTAGAATTTTCTTCTTTAAACTTTAATGTTGTCGTCACTACATCTGGAAAACCACGTAAGAACAAATTAAAAGTATTTTAAAAGAGACCAGGTTGTTTGAAAATCCTAAACGAATGCTAAAAATCGTCAAAACATTCTGGTGTCTGAGCCAGAGTGTCATCGAATTGCGATGTAATGTAATGTAAACAGAAATTGTAGCAAGTTGATGTCAGTCAGCTTAGATGGTCCAAGCCAAAATTATATCGCATTTGAAGTTTCAAACTGAGTTAAAAATAGTGGAAGAAAAGCCGTAATTATACTTATTACTACAATCCATTTAATAAAATGCAACATTTTTTTGTTTTAATGAAAAAATCAGTTATTTTCATGAGAACGATTTGTTATTCCATCTCAATTTTTTTAATCTCCAATCGCAATAACGTAAAGTATTATTACCCGCGAACTAATGAGTCAAATTTAAGAAACAACCCACTGTTAGAAAGCTGAATGGCTACGCTTTACAATGAATGTAAACTTTAACATTTTCGTCTATTATTTGTTTAGCAATTTACATTTCAGTCGAGGATTGCGCTTTTTTTGATACACCCTGTAGACTGATAGCCGAAAGCTCGTAGAAATAAATATTTAATCAGAGACCGTTTAATAAATAAATTATGTTTCAACCTGGCTACGCATCCTCTATTTTTTCAACAATTTTTTAGAACAACTATTTTACTGTATAAAAATGATATTTTCATAAATATATCTTAAAACCAGCAGGAACATAACTCAAAAGCGTAGAGGTACCGCGACTTTATATTTTCCTTAATAATTCTTACATTATTTTATTGTTTGTCAATTTTACAACTTTATCATATTTTGCATGCACTGGCTAACATTTGGTGAAAATTTGATGAAAATCGGACTGATTTTGAGCGCGCAGTAGCGATTTTCCACAAAACACCAAAAAAGGTGTCCTGTAACCTTAATGATTTTCCCAAAACAAACAAAATGGCGGAAAGGTATTTTAAACACAAATGTGAAATGAAATTGCCCTAGAGGAACTAGATGGAAAGACAAACAGCACCAGATTTTGCTTTAACAAGAGAACTAAATGAAAATACGACATTGAGAAGTATCCAATTTTGACATTGAGAAGTATCCAATTTTGTCATGCTAATAATAAACAAGTAAGCATGCAATGTTGCTCGTACAATTAGGGATTAATAGTACTTGTGATGTTTGGAAATTTGCCAAATTGGACTCGCCCCGGCGGCTCGTACAATTTTGGCAAAATTTCCAAACATCACTCATACTATTAATCCCCAATTGTACTCGCCATCGCATGATTACCTATACTAATTGATAATAACTATTTAAAGTCACACCATATAATTGTTCAGTTTTTGCAGACGCTCTCTTGTAACATAACGTCTAGTTAGTTTCACTCGATTCCTCAATGGAATGCTCTGTTGACTTGCATTTGAATCACCTTCAGTAAGAATGTTGCCATTATCTTGTAAAACAGTTTTAGGTGTGGTTGGCGTCTGACCGATCTGATCGTGATGTCATCGTACCACTTTTGTGTCTTCCATTTCAATTTTTGCAGAAACCGGTCCAGTTTTGTCTATCTCCTTACCAGAAGACCGCTTCTCGAAATTTCCATCTACAAAGCCCTAAAGAAACCACTTTGTATTTTTTACTGTAAGAATTAAATTATAAACATGGTGTAACCACAAATTGTTCCTTATTTTTACAAAACACTTCTACCACTTATCGAGAGTTGCATAACTTCGTATCCAAATTTCATCTCCATTCAAAATATTATTTGGCTTCGAATGCTGATCATGTTGAAATTTTTGTCTATTTTGAGCATATCGTACCGTACGTTTTTCTGGTGTCGGGCGGCACCAACGTCAGATAAGAACGTAACTCTGCCCCTCAAGGTAATTGCGCTGAAGCTTGGCCGGTAGTAGTGTGTGATGTAATCCGGTACTTAAACAGAAATCGCGACAATCTTGTCTGCAAAGTTCCCTTTTGTTTCTCCATTGCTTGTTTAAGGTTTGCACAGCCCTGTCCACTACACCATTGATGATGCGTGATATGGGGCTGATTTCACATGTCGCATTCCATTCTTCACCAGAAATTCATACGTTGCTTACGAAAGCAGGACTATTATTGAAACCACCATTTCGGGTAGCCCCCGACTTGCAAATGTCATTCGTAGTTTCTCAACCTTTATTCGAATTGGTCAGGTGAATATCCAACCACTTAGTGTGCATCAAAAATTAATATGCTGGTGGGCCAGCATAATCCACGTGAATCCTCTACCATGGTTGATGCGGCCATTCCCACGGATGCACAGGTGCTCTTGGTGGTACTTTCTGATGAATATGTCATGATGTAGAACAATTTCTTGCTCGTTCCCCATTCACTTTATCCATACCAGGTCACCAGACGTAGCCACGAGTTTTGACATACCAGGATGTGCTCATGCATGATATCGATGACCTGACTTCCTCCTTGAAGAGTCAGAAGAAGTATCACCACTCTCGATCCCCACAACATACAACCTTCCTGGACACCCGATTCGTTTCTGCGAGTAAAATATGGCTTGATTCTGTCCTCTTGCACGGTGGTTGGCTATCCATGCATGGTTTGGTACACTTGTGCTAACACCGGGACTCTCATTGTCCATTGTTTGATTTTCACTACATCTTCGGGACAACTGATCCATCAAATGTACAACTTCACAGGGTATCGGCGTCGTTCTCGGCTCGATCTTAAACGGCAGTCTGCTAAGGGCGTCCGCGTTGCTATTCTTCTTTCCAGGTCTAAAAATTATATCACATTCGTAGGCCGACATCGTCAAGGCCCATCTTTGAATTCGACTCGATGCCATTTGTGGGATTGATCGTTCAGAATTAAATATTCCTATAGGAGCTGTTTATCTATACTATTTAAAACACGAGTAGGAGTGGAGTATATATATATATATATATATATATATATATATATATATATATATATATATATATATATATATATATATATATATATATATATATATATATATATATATATATA
>CACRXK020005259.1:2292-18578 GCA_902702795.2 Paramuricea clavata
ATATATATATATATATATATATATATATATATATATATATATATATATATATATATATATATATATATATATATATATATATATATAATTCAGCCAAGGTTTGAATGATATAATTCAGCCAAGGTTTGAATGTTTGCGTCGCTACTCTGAGTTTCACGCTTTACGTGAGTTTCACGCTTTACGTTTATTCAAACCTTGACTGAATTAATTCCGCTCTACTTATTATGGTAATGAGCGCTCTTCTACCTTGCGTCAACTCCACAACTATTCTCTTAAAAATAGTCTTCAGTTTCTGTATATAAATATCAGATATGTGCAATTTGGTGTAGGTGCGTGTCAAGCTTTACACTCAGAAATAAATGTTCTGAGCCCTCATAAGTAATTAACCGGCGTGACAAATCTAGTGCGAAGCTACTACAAAAGTAGCCGAGTTTAATTATAGTATTAGTCCTTGCAACCTGTTGATATATCCGTACTGACAAGGTCAATGGGTCAAGAACTGAGTCGCCAATATTGATCTTTCTGACCACGTGTCTTCATGCTCTTCCCATTATTCATGCCAACAAATTATTCGCTTGAACAGGTATCGCATTTGGCACCGGTTGCTATTGCTCTTACTTTAGCAGGTGGCTTTTCCTGCTTTGTAATCATGTTTGCTGACAGGAATAAAATGTAACAGCACACGGCAACTTGTGGAACGATAATACACGTGAAAGTTGTAATTATATACAGACTATCAGCTTTAATTCTGGCTAGCGTATTGATTTATCGTGAGAGCCGACGTACGGCAGCCGAGCTTGGCTAGCTGTCATATTGAGTTGTGTTCGAGCAGACTTTGACTGATTGGTATATCTTTGTCTTGGACTGTCACAATGTATTAAAATACACTTTGTCAGGTACTCAACGACTTTAATCTTCATATTCTACATTTGAATAATGTTAAGAATACATTAGCGATTCATCTGTAAAATCCAGTTATGAAAGGGAACTAGACATTGTAGCTCGCGCTTAGACTACTTATGTAGTATAGCCACGTCAACAGAAATTGATCGTAATTTATGATCGAAGCCAAGATAGTTGTACAGTCTTATAGATGATACAGCTATTTCATGATTGTCATGGTCAATTGTACGTTCCAGGCGCGAACAGCAAAATGGTATACCCGATTCTGACATTTATAGCTGTTTATACGTAGCCTATATGGCCATATAGCCTCTTATAGTGTTTTGGAAATTCCAAACATGCATGCATAATTCTCTGGCAACACGTCCTGAAATTTATAAATTAGCGACAAATGATTGACGTTTGCACTGTAAAAAGCTGCCCTATTACTAATGAACCATTTGCATTATAGACTAAATTTTGATCTAGACAAAAATTTCATCACAGCTTGAAAGAGCATCACAAAATCAGTAGTAATATTCCAAATTTCGTTGCGAAATGTTGTAAAATGCGGATAATATACATTGCGAAGTTTGCCTTTTTCCAGTCATTTTGTATTACGCACGGGAAATTGACAGCCCAATCGGGTGTTGGGGCATCAATTTCCCGTTTGTAATACAAAATGACTGAAAATTGCAAATTTCGCAAGGCGTATATTATTCGCATTTTACAACATTTCGCAACGAAACTTTGCAATATTACAGTAATTTTGTCTACACTTGTTTAGATCAAAATTTGGTCTATAATGCAAATGCGTCCATTGATTTGACGAAAACACTTCTCCATTCAAGTCTGAATAAGCCTAAAGCCGGATCAAACGAGGACGAGAGTTAATGAAAGTTTCAACTCTCGCTTGCGTTTGACCCCCAACTTGAGGCCCGACTTGAGGCCGGGCCCGGTTTAGAACGCAAACTTAATTTTCATGCACCGAACCTAATAATTATTATAACGATTAAATAAGACTGAAAAGTGGCGTCTGAATCAATTAAATTCGGCAAGTTTTGCTTAGGTTTGCTAACGGCACGAAATATGGCAATTCATCGTATTATCCGACACAGATTCGACGTGGGTTTATACGCTGTGCTTTTCATGCGCCGAACCTATAATGCATACTTTCTTAATTAATTAACATATATTATCATATGATCATAATGTATTAGCAATTTAGCGGTAAAAAATTTCTGATACAGTTTACTCACGGTACAATTAAGTACTGTTTTGGCACGGTACAATTAAGTCACCAACCCTCATGCAACTCTTGAGTTGTTCTCGTTTCATCGCGACACGAGAGTTGAGAAATCTGTCGTGCAAAACATCGCTTCTTAACTCCTATCAACCATCATTCTCCTTTGATCAGGCCTTAATTAGAACTACACATACGACAGTTTGCTTTACCAAACGGGTAAATATAGAAATAATTGAGTACTATAGAAATTATATATATATATATATATATATATATATATATATATATATATATATATATATATATAATTAATTCTTGTTGTCCGTAATTGAACGAAGAGTGCTCTATACCAATTAATATACGATAGAGCTTAAATAATTCTTTAATCTTAAAATATATATATATATATATATATATTTTATATATTTTAAGATAAAATAAATATATATATATATATATATATATATATATATATATATATATATATATATATATATATATATATATATATATATATATATATATATATATATATATATATATATATTCACCACTTGGCAGTTGGAGGGTGTTTGTGAGCAGGTTTCCCCCCAAATGTTTGAAACTACTGCAGTACGGAGTGGAGAATTATGAGTATTACATTTGCATTTGGGGCAGCGAACAATATCAAATTCTTTCTCTCTAATTTTACCTCAATCTGTTCTGTTTCCCCATTGTGTTTGCACCCGTTGCACCACTGTGTTTCGTTATGACATCGGAAACCTTGAATCCCCCTATATTGTAGAGCAACATAAAAAAGCATACAGGTTCTATCGAATCGGGTCAGCTTGATCGCATTGTAATATCACATGAGAGGTGCTTTGCACGAACGTTGGTTGTCTACAATATTTCCTGCCATGAGCAGAATGGCAGTGTCACGTCTTAAAAATAGTGAAATTGGTATAATTTTCGTCAGGCATTTCAAATTCTTAGAAAGCTTCGGATTGATAAGGATACAGCCACCTGAAAAATACAAGGAGATCTTCGACGTTTCGAGCGAAGACCCTTCGTCGTGAAACACCGCATTGTTATTTAGAATTTAGATTGCTGTATTTTTTTGAAAATTATCTAATTTCAACTTTACAGATGGATTACTATCATGACAATAATGACAAGTCGGAAATTTCTAATAATCTGAAGGAAATGGTATGTTTTACATCCTTTTGGAAACAGAGTCACAGAATCCTGAAGATTTGACTACAAATGTCATGCAATTTGACTGTATACGATGAGGAATCTCTTCTGAGACCGTTTTATCTTACTTTCAAATTAATTTTTAGATTCACAACAAGGTGGTTTCAAATATCAACATCAAGTCGTTCTTTTCTGATCAACTTACGGAAGATCACCTCACTCCTTTGTCCAAGGTACTGTTACTGTATTACAATTACGAGGGGAACAAGGTGAGAGCGCTCGTTCAGTAGTTCATATAGGAAGAGTAGAATCATACAATTTAACCAAATGGACATCTACCTTTCTAGAGGGTCCTGATGAGGCAGTCTAGATCACATTGTCGAGCATTTTTTTCATACCAAATCCCCTTTTCAACTGCAAACATCCCTGCTTCACTTGTGTTTCGACTTTTAAAACACAATATTCCGCTTCCAATACCTGTATAACCTTCTTTGGAAATAACGTCACGAAATATAAGTTTTAATGTCTATAAACGCCTGTCATTTTCTGTCACATACTGATCTGGAACCGGAAAAACGACAGAAAGCAGTCTTCCAGGACATTGTTAACAAACTCTCAATCATCATTGAAAACTGTGAAATTTCTTACCAAAGCAACAGACACTATCTTTATAGCACGCCATTCCGGGGGTCACGACGCCATCTTGCCAAGTAGGGCAAACTTATTAGTGAATACAAAGAAATTCCTGGTAAATCCCTATAGGTAAATTTGCTTGCGGGGCAGCACAATAGTTAAAAACAATACTTTCAAGATGGCGACGCGAACCCCGAAATGCCGTATGTTATACCGGTTTTTCCGTTCAATTTTTATGTCGGTCATGCATTCCCAGTCCCTTGGTAAATCGCAGTTCCCATTTTACACTTTGGGGATCCTCTTTATACCACCATGCTAGAAATACATGCATGCAAGAACCCCTCGCCTATATTTTCCAAACATTTATTTAACATGAAGTATTAGTAATTGATCAACACGGAACGTAGTCTTGCTTTCACGTCAGTGTTGCCAACTTGCCATGACAACACGATACTTTTAATATTTATTATATTTTTTGTACAACACGCTAAAAATAGTTGAAAGATTATTGCTTTTAACTGTATAATAATGAATTTCTGAAATATATACTGTATATAAATATGTTGTACTGCATTTTGTGAGCTTTCACTTAATAGATAGCTTAAGATCTACGACGTCGATGTCAGCTAGGACGTCAGGGCTATGCAGAGGACTGGGACTAGGATGTCGTCTTAATGTAGTCCCAGTCCTCTGCTTAGCCCTGACGTCCTAGCTAACGTCGACGTCGTAGATCTTAAGCTATCTAATGTAAAATTTAAACTGTATCGCTTCGTAAAATGTTGTGAAATGTTCATTTTAAATTTTAATAACTAAACCTTTTCCCCATAAACTGTTTTCACTTAATAAAACAAAATAAAAAAACAAACAAAAAAACAAAATAAAAAACAAATTGTTGAGTAATTTTAGTTCGGTTTTCAAATGAATTTGCTCTCCTTCACATTTTGAGTAATTTAGCAAACTTACAGCTTCATTGAAACATGAACATTCAAACTTGCCCTTTATATTCACGATTTCCCATAGTAAATAAATTCTTCTCATTTCTTCAAACAAAAATTGCTTCAAAGTTCATTGTGTGAAACGTGATTTTCCAAACATATGCTTTTGAAAATTGAAATCTTGCTTATCTCACTCCTGACAAACAGCCATATTTTTGAGATCAGTGAGCATGGGCGTACGGGAAGGAAAAAATAAGGGGGGCGGAAAGAAATTTGGCCGAATTTTTCGGATTGTACCCGAGTTGTCAAAAAAAAATTTCCGGAGAAACTTTCCAAAATTGTTGTCGAGGGGGGGCAGGAGGAGTGATTACGAAAAATTTCTATTAGATAGAATATTTCCCACAAAATTGACAGAATTTCCCACAAAATTGACATAATTTGTCCCATTTATTTTTATAATAAGCCAATATTGCCTAACTGTGAAGCGAATATTGCCCGCGCCCGGTACGCCTATGTCAGTGAGGTTCACCCATGAACTATAGTCACGCGCCCGCGATCATTGATAAACTTTAGACTTCGCTAATGCTTTCCTTCCTACGGGTATAAACACCCGGGCGGAATTTGTACCGTCGGCTAACGCCCGGAACGGCGCTCCGCGTCGTTGGCTCGGGGACTATCTTTATAGACTTTTTCCCTAATCAGACGAAAGGTCTTTATTTGACAGATTGCACTAATACGCACAAGCTTAAAATTGTATTATTCGCTACATACACTATACAACCTTGAACGGATAAATGGTAGAGACTACCTTAAAAAAATAGCTATTCCATTAATTTTTTCCATATACTTAGGCTGAGGAATATGCTCTAAAGAAAGTACGACGAAAGCTCAAAAACAAAGTAAGAGACTTTATACCTATTTTGAGGAAACTGATAGGAATATTGAAAATTGTCCGATACGTACATATATAAGGCCAATCAAACAAGTCTTTTGTGTTCTCCGCCGCTAGCCAAGCTAGTGACAACTTATGCGAATAAGTAGACTCATTAAAACTATTCAAATGATCCCGCTTCTTTTACCTACTTACTTTCTGTACCAAATCCTCAACTAAAATATGACCCGCTTCTCCACTTTTTCCCCTTGTCGTACAGCGGCTTCAAGGCTTTTCTAAAATAAAGTTGGCAGCTAGCTTGATCCAAATTGGCCCAACTCTTCTGTTTGATCTTCTAGCAAAGTCTCGTGACAGTAAATTAGCTCCTGAAACAGCTCCTAAATAAAACAATTCTCGTTGATATATTTTATCTTGTTTTGAAAGATATCCGCTCAAGAAAGTAGAAAAAGAAAAAAATATCATTTAGAAAATCTAGAGAAAAGGTAAGCCACTAGTACTAGGCAAACTCCGAAAGCACAAACGGCGTGAGAGCGGGAGGAAAGCCTGGAGCTACGGGAGAGGGGGGTGTGACACCCCCAGAAATTTTATTCGAAGCCTCAGTCGGCAGGACGGCTATTGTAGTCGGCAGACAAAAATTGTTTTGACGAATAAGACTACTACCGATTTGATTATCACGTGTTATATAAGAATTCGAAATGGCAATTTTGGTTACTCGGAATTTACTCAGCAGGATAATCATTATAATCGGTTTATAGTATAACAAGCCCAGATTGACAGTTAAACCACATAGCGATACAAAAGATCTTAAATAAAGTATATGTTTGATAGGTAGAACCGCTGAACACAATATATTCCCGCCAAAAACTCACTTATCAAATATGGCGATTTAGAACAGGCTTCATTTAGAGCAAAACGGGCGTCATTTCAGGGACCGCGGAGCTGGGGGAGGGGGCTTAATAATTTTCCATACATATGTGATTTTTATAAATTAAGAACACTGAAATCTTTCAGATCAGTTAACAATATATTTATAACTTATTTAGCCAAGTATTCGGTCTATTTCTAGTTAAATTAAACAAACGACGGGTAATATTAGAGAGTCGTTTATTAAGAAACTTTTTAACAGCAACTAGTAATTAAGTTTGATTACATTTCCGGGGCTCTGGGAGAACTCAAATTCCAAATTTCTTAATATAATCCACCAAATCCCCCTTAATCCACAAATGGGTCCGCGGTCCCGGAATTTAGTTGAGCTCCATCGGAAATTTTACAAGCTTCCATGGCTAGCATGTGGTCGGTACAAGCTCGTTCGTCAGTCGGTTGAAATGACCTTACATCCCCCTGAAGAATTTCCTGAGGACGGCCCTGGGTGGAGGTGGGGGATGGGGGCAGGGGCTTCAACCCCAGAAAATTGAAGTTGGGCCAATTTAATTTTAAACTTAAATTTTGAAAAAATATAAGGAAATCAGGAAATATTTAGTCGAGCAAAATGCAAAATTTGGTAAAATTTGTCTTTTTTCCCCAATGTTTTCTGCAGTGAAAGTCGATAAAGTTTTTTCCTACAAAGATATATTGGTTTCTTCATGGAATGAGTGGTATTACGCATACCCTGTAGCATGCTAAAATGAATTTTTAATGTTTGTAGAGTTCACTTGTTGGGTTCTGAGAATGAAAGTTTAAAAAAGAAATTAGAAAAGCAAAATCAATCGTTGAGGTAATTATCAGTGGCATCGATAGCTGAGATTGCTGCTTTTGTATGAGCGGCATGTGAAACTCTCTGGCATTATACGGACAATAAAAAGCATGTCACGGACGATTTCCAATGAAGGTTATGACGAATAGGTTGTATTTACCATACACAATATTTTAACCATTAAATAGTACGCCCAAAAAGGTTATTGTTACTATGCGTAGGCAATTCGCAAAGGGGCTGCTGGGAAAAGTTCGCGAGTCCTTCCATTCGTGAGTTTCTTCAGTTCGTTGTTTAATTAACTACTTTAAAAATACCGCGGTCAAACGTAAAGCGCATGCGCAAGTATACTGAAATTGCGAGCCAAAATTATAGGAGTAAATATACGGACAAAGAAAAGCGTTTACCCTAAAACGGTTGAATGTATAAGGTAGAGAATCTCACCGCTTTTTCGTTGTGTCAGGACGACGATATGCTATATAGCTTCGTGATTTCATGCTATATCCAGTCTTACAAGTGGAAGTAATGTTCATTTGCAAGCAATAATTTAGCTACATACTGTACATGTTCATTTCCCACTGATTTACCCTGTTTTTTTTTACAAATAACCAGTCCAAGAAGAAGATCAGATTTTGTACCTGATCAATTAGTATGGATGTAAGATTCGCAATCGATTTGATCTTTCATTTTGACGTTTCTCTTAGGCCTACTCTGGACCGGTAAATCGCCTTAAATCGCTGCGATATAATGCGATTTTGGGCGATTTTAGGCGATTTAAGGAAAAACTGGGACTTTCAAGCACTGCGATTTAATGCGAAGTAGTACATACGCGGACCGTTTACCGAGTTTACTACATACACGGTGGACGTATATAGGCAAGTAAAAGTTTCTGGTGGAGCATGCCTCCATGCGGGTCCCGTGCTTTTGGCGCTTGGTACATGTGCCTTCACATTATCGTCCTTAAGCACACTGCGAAGAGCAACGTAGCCTGAAGATGTGCGTGGATGGTGTCTTCGACGCTACCCCTGTGGTCGCTCATAAACTTTTTTTAGTTTCCCAGCATGTTTACACTCTTTCGTTAACACACACTTTTTTGCCGAGCAAAGCGACCGCACAGCTCTCTAAAGTTTAGACCAAGTTACTCTCTTGGCGAGAACATACGACTCGCCAACAATTTGCGACTTATGACATGTATGCCCCTTCAAGCTATTTTACTTTATTTAACTAGATCTTTAACATTTCAATTGAGCAAGCTGAAATCAATTGGAGCTCGAGAAAAATCCATCAGTTACCAAAATCAAGGGACTCAGACAGGAACCTGCTTAAAATGGTTTGTAGATTTGGTCATGGTACTGTAATCTAAGTTTCATACAATGTAGCTTCTACGGTTGAGAGCTCTTTTTCGAGCTTAAACTTCCACATTCCCGAGGGTCATTTGGAAAAATGAGCAAAAAGTTGATGTTGCGAAATAGCGCGAAATTACATGTAAAACAATTAAAACTGAAAATTACGTATTTCACATCACATTTTGAAATATATTTTGAAATCGTGTTGAACAGAAACGGGCATACAGAAGGGGGACGCTTAGGGGGATTCCACGGTGTTTGAAAAAATAATCACACCATGTTATGAGGGGGAGGTGTATCAGAAAGGACTGTCACATGATGGAAAGATGAGAATTTGTGTAGTCGAGGCCACGAAAATGATAAGTTAAAACTGACATGAAGTATTTTCATACCCTGAATACGATGAGGTGAACGCTGTTATCAGTGGCGGATTACCCAGGAGGTTGAGTAGGCTGAAGCCTACAGGAGCGGGCTTTCAAGAAGTCTGTGATTTTCAGATAATGTACTTTTTATTAGAAGTATTATTTTTCTTGTCCTTAATTAGAAATGAGATGTTGATACTGCATGTTAATCCAAAGCATATGAGTTCCTCGGTTTTCATGAGTCGTGAGAATCACCGTTACAACTTACACAAAGTTTAACTGCGCTACGTTAAAACTGCTATAATTAGTGGATATTTCCACTGATCTTCTTAATTTTATAAAAGTAAAGGAACGGGAGGAGCAGAAAAGTTGATAAGAGGCTGAACTTAAGTGGGTTCCAAATGTTCAGAAATTCATGAGCTCTGCTGCATGTACACCTTCGTTATCATTGCCTAAGTCAGCAGAACTTGCGTGGAAATGTCATCCCCAAGGCCCACGAATCTTTCCTAGCCTACAGGACCTTTAAGTTTCAATCCACCACTGGCTTACACAAACTCCCCAAAGTTCAATTAAAAAAACCCAGCACAAGTTCTAGTCCGTTGTGATATATAAAAATAAAATAAAACACTTATTGATAAGAAGAAATGTAGTAATTAATGCAAATAGCATCGCTATAAGAAAAATAAAAGTTAATCTAACACATGCTCTCATTTGTTTGCAGTTGGGGGGATGGGGGTTGCTCAGAGTCATGTGAAGAGGAACGAGCCTCCGATCAAATAAATCGCGAATCTCAATTCCGTCATACTTGATTAGTTTTACAATCACAACCTCGCATGTGATTTGTAAAATGTGTCAAACCGCTTAGGCAGATAAAGATGTTCAGTAGCTAATTATAGCAAATTACAATAATGTTCATTTGCAGGCAATAATTTAGCTACATACCGTACATGTTCATTTGCCACTGATTTAAAGTTTGTTTTACAATATCTTATGTAATATTTGAATAACCTACGCTAATATTTTCTAGTTATCTTCAAAAGCAGCCGGAAAAAGAAGTTTCAGGAGATTTCAAAGTCCAGTCTGGTAAAAATGGTCGAATAGCTGTACAATCAGATTTCATGGAAAATTATCGAACACCTTGCAGTATTCGCAGCGAGTACACTGATTTCAACAGCATTTTACATTCCCGTAGTCTTCGTGACCGAGCCTGACATGATGGATCTGTCAGTGTGTACCTTGAATCCTTGATCTGTACAATCCAGACCATTTCGGATGGTGGAATTACAGGAGCATAGTATTTTACACGCATGGTCTCGACTTCAGACCTCAACAGAAATCAAACAGAAAGTAAAGTCGAAGATCTGCGTTTATAGCTAATGCTACCAATCGGTAATTATGCAAATGGTCAATAACAGTTGAGCTCAATGCTTAAGGACAGTGTTAAGTGCAAGGCGCCGTTCATTATTTATACCTTAGGTTCATGGGGTGGGAGATTTTTAAATCATATAAAAAAATGGGACTCCCGTTATGATGTGCTCAACAATGAAGATCTCTCTTAAATACACTGTATTTAGAGTATACCCCCAGTTCTAATCTTCATTTATGCAACTTTCTGACCACGTAGAAAGCACATTTTCCAACATGCATTATAAGCGCTAGAACGTTTGTTTGCATCAATAAATAACTTTCGTATATGACCATGACAAAAATTTCTCATTCGCCACAAGTTTTTGTTTGCGAACAATCTTCGTCCCACATAAGCAGGCCACTCCCCCTCGCAGGACAAGGTAAAAATTATATGACCCTCCCCTACCCCCATTTTCACTACCTCATTCTAGGGAATAAATAATGGACGTCACTAAATAAATATTAATTCTGTGCAAAAGCGCACATAATAGTTTAATATTATAGTTTGTGCAATAATTAGTGTCATGGGAGTCATGTTATACGTCCTTGTAAAAAGCACAGCACTGTGTAATGTTGTCGCCTTAAAAAGTTTATATTAAAATAAAGAATTAAAAAAAAACATTTCCTATAACGAACATTCCACGGACTATCCAAGACTAATCTATTACCGAGAAGTACCTGAGGCCATTGTGCGTTTACACTACAATCTTGGACATAACAATCAAAATAAGATCTTGGACGTAAATATCAGAATTCCGTTGATAATCGTTGTTTTAATCCTGGGATTTGGATTGCTTTAAACGTGTTTAACTACGACTATATAGGCCTTAATAGACCAATACGTAATTTCGACTGCATGCGTCCAAAATGGAGTTGAACTACTATAATAATTTACCATATACCTGAGACAGGGAGAATTAGAATATGCGTATCAAGGCGCCTAACTGCTTAATTACATTTGAATATGCAAAAAGTGCTAAAAATAACCAATCAGTGTCCTCACAGTTGACCCGTTTTAAATTAGAAAATGAATCCTTTAGGTGTACCTTCCCGCTATTATTTTGCTAAACACAGAAGATAATATATGCTGGTACAAATATTATTTAACGCACATTTCTATATTTGTTTCTATAAGTGAAACTTGAACAAGTTGAATAGTTTTATATGCATATTCTGATCTTCCAGTATCAGTTATAGTTACATTTATATATACCGCGGCTGCCCCGCCCCCCCAAAAAAGTATCTCAGTTTGATTTAATGTACCGTTAAACTGACCACAAGAGTTGTTTCATTCAGCTAAATTTTATTACATTCAGAAATAACTAACTTAAATTTTGATTAATTAAGATCTCCATGCAATACTGACTGAGATAATTGAAATTTTAGTTTGAATAAGCATATCTGATCAGAAAATGTTAAAAATTAGCATAAATTGGCCTATCCTAAAGAGAGTTGATTAAATTTGAAAAGTTTTACTGTTTTATTGTCGCATGTAAAACATGATTCTTTAAAAGATTTTTTATTTATTCCGATCAGAAAAAGCTTTTCCTTGAACACGAATGCGGCGTCTTGCAAGGAAAACCGTGCCGTCAATAGCACGTTGAATCACTTGTTGATCCCGGATTGGCATGGAAAGATAATTTCCTCACGCAGTTGTCTCACTGCTGCTGCCCATGCGTACCCGAAGATATCGCATTGTCGCATTGCTTGTATGGCAAGGAGCACCATCTTGCTGCCACCATGCACATAACATTTCTGCCGATCAGTTGTGTAGTAGTAAAGTGGTAAAAACTTTATTTACCCACGCTAACCCTGTCAACCGAAGCTGATTTCCACAGGGGGCGTGCAATAAGAAAGTACAAGAATATTTACAAAAGCTAATTACAAAAGATAATATCAACTAAATCTAAGTAAATCTAAGTAAATCTATATATATTTACAGGTTTATATTTAATGTTGTTTTAGGTTCTTGTTTTAATTAAAAATGTGAGTAGCAATTTTATTTTGAAAACATGATAAGGATTTGCACTCCCTAATTTCGCTTGGAATAGAATTCCATATGTGAGCACCGTCGTACATGAAACTATATATCATATTATTAGTTCGAGGTTGTGGCAAACGAAGACCACTGGAAATACCCCGAAGTTTGTGACTTGTCACCTCACTTTTATAGGTAAAAAGATTTGCGAGTGACTGATTTGTGTGAGTGATTTGTGTGTGCGCAAATACATCAAAGTGCATTAATGTTGCTTTATTTCATTTCTCAGGGGTCACGAAAATCTAACAAAATATTAAATCTACTAGAAAATAATTAACAATTATTCGTCGAAGGCGAGGTGACTATTGGGAAATATTCCCCAATAATCACCGAGCCTGAGGCGAATAATTGTTTAGTATTTTTACACAAGTCCTTTGTGCTTTTTGGGACTGAATTTATTTTAATTTCGCTTAATTCTTAAACAGTAACTTCCACAAAACGGCTAGCCGCCACTTTGTAAATTTTGGTTTTGTTATATTCACCCATTCGTTAAAAGGTATCAACTTCGCTTAAAAAGCGAATATTTGTAGGTGATAAAAATAAAAATAGAAATTTCAAAAAATATGGCGGTATCAATGTGATGACGCTATCCCAGGAACCTTTGCGCGTGTTGTAAGAAATCTAGTATAATTGTATCAAACCGCGCTCATCGATTTTCGCCATGTACCTTCACAAACACTATATGACTATAATGTAGTTTCCATGAACTCATGGAGAATTTAAAATTAACTCAATCAAAACGTTGGTATCGAAATTGAGCCGGGAGACCGGATTTCACACTAGAGTGACCAGACTGACTAGAGACACTTTAGTCTCAAACACATCGGCTAATATTTCGTCTTGTTCTGTTGTTCATACAATTATATACTAATAATTAGTACAATCTTTATTAAATAAAATGCTTGAAGAAGGAATATCTTCAAAGAACTGCCAACATTTTAGATATTGTCTTTTCTCGTGTATTGTCTTGTCTCCTTGTCCGAGATCGGTCAAATGGACTCTTCGAAGAGTAGTGTTACTCTCACGTGGAGTAGCAAGATTCTCGCGAAGAGTTATTTTGACCCTCGGCCATGGAGTCAAAACTATACCCTTGGAGTTGAAACGACCCTTTCGAGGAGTAGAAACTACCCTCTTTCCAAAGGGACGGAAATGACTCCTAGGGGTCAAAACTACTCTTCTGAATTAACAGTGTACACTTAATGTCTGTTCCCGAGGGAAATAGTTTATTTTGTTTTCAACACGGAAAATGTTTTATATTTGTTAACCGTAAAACGATCAGGAAGATAAATAAATTTATTTAGTTTATCTTCTGTTTTGTCTTGTTGGGAGTAAAGAGCATCTATTGCAATGAAACTAAAGGCTTTTTATACAGTTTTTATGAATTTTATCGACGCGTCGTTTTAGCAGTTTATCAGCCATACTTGTACTAAACTAACAGAGGTACTAGTATCTGATCTCAAATGTACTTCGCAACTGGAATTTTATCGTAATTCATTATAACCATGAACCATCAAATAAAAAATAACGCGTTTTATTATCTGATACACAAGGCCTGGATATGAGGTATTCTGCAATCTGATTGGTTCTCTACTAGCAGGATATTAGCTCATATCCTGCTAATAGCGAAAAACAAAATGGCGGTTGAAACTGAATTTCCGACGTTTGCGAATGAGAAAACGGCAAGTTGTTCGCTTTTTAAAGCCTTTACAGGATTAAAAACACAATAAAAAAACTCCCACAAATTGTTTACAGGTTAGCAAATGAATTTTTAAAATTTAAAATGGTTAAAAATACAGTATATTTTTGAAAAAATATTCGGCCGAAAGAGCGAAGATAAAAAACATAAAAAAATAGAAAAATATTGAAAGTCTGTGAATTCAGACCTTGTGTATATAATAAAACAGTTATTCCACTCACTCTCGTTGAATATGAGCGATAGCCGATTCGGCGTTACGTGCCTCATCGGCTATCAGCTCATATTCGACTCGAGTTCCTGTTAGGCTAAATATACCGTTTAGGTCGGTCCGCACTAAAAAAATATCAGTTTCCTTCGGCCTCATGCAGAACCAAATTCATGCAACAGCTGTGTATAAAACGAATATATGAAATATTGTTATAAAGCAAGTGCTGCAATGGACGCTAAATGTGATTGGCTGATTTCTGGTCACGTGGCTTTAGATAAAAGCAATGTATCCCGTCGAACAATAAGTGAAACACTATTCCAAGCCCGATCATCCAACATGGCGGCATCGAGCAAAGGAGAAATTGACAAAACAAGACAAAATGAAAAGTAAAGTTTCGCTGGTTAATCACATTGTTTATTTAATCAACCACAGTTTATTATCTCATTAATATAGGTAATAGGAAGGTTTTAACTCACATTTTTAGGGAACTGTACATTGACAAAGGTTTCGTGGTTTGTTATATTGCTTTATCCAACGCTAACGGCTTGATAATTTCACTGAACTATGCAAGTTTTGTTAGTCTTATGGTGAAGTCTACCGGAACTCAATTTTTACTTTACGAAGCGCGCCCGCCATGTTCGTTTTGTCAGGGCGCTGTAAAACACGGGCGGTGAAACGGCTATGGCGCCCCTGATCTATGTGTGATGCAGGTCCCCCCGCATATTTTCATTTTTATTCGATGCCTGGTTCGATCAGGCATGTTTGTTTTGACTTCCTTTTAAAATTACTACGTAAAAAAGTACAATTCGAGCATGAATACACAATGGATTTGGGATCTGTGCTATTTAAAAACTATAGACAAAATCTTTTTTCCGGATTCTTAATCACGGCTGATTATACAGGGAACGTTGTAGTGTAGATAGAAGTCTGGGATCTCACTCACGAGGATCGATTGTTTTTGCAAAACAACTTCGTTCGTGTGTTTGTTTATAAGATGAAAAAAAGACGAAGATAAAGCTTTTTAAACGGCTGTTGTCGTAAAACCTGCAACTGGAATGTGTGTTTGGAAATCAGGTATGTTCAATCACACGTATTTTTGTCGAGTTCGACCAGATGAAGCGCCATAAATTGATAAAAACAGCGAGTTCTTTTTTTCAAGCGATAGTTTGTTGTCGCAGTTTTACAAGCGCGGAAAATTTTTAACTTTTAAATATTTCATGCACAATATATGAAAACTAGTTTTATTTTGATGTTTTTGGATAATTCAAGTACCTAATTTTCTGAAAATCACCAAATGATAATGGGCTTTTTTAATTTTTAAACATTTTTTTGCCCTTATTTTTGACATGCACATGCCGAAATCTACACATGGAATACAAGCAAACGATAGTTTGTTGTCGCAGTTAGTACAAGCGCGGAAAATTTTTAACTTTTAAATATTTCATGCACAATATATGAAAACTAGTTTTATTTTGATGTTTTTGGATAATTCAAGTACCTAATTTTCTGAAAATCACCAAATAATTATGGGCTTTTTTAATTTTTAAACATTTTTTTGCCCTTACTTTTAACATGCACATGCCGAAATCTACACATGGAATACAAGCAAGCGATAGTTTGTTGTCGCAGTTTTACAAGCGCGGAAAATTTTTAACTTTTAAATATTTCGTGCACAATATATGAAACCTAGTTTTATTTTTATGTTTTTGTATAATTTAAGTACCTAGTTTTCTGAAAATCACCAAATGAGAATGGGCTTTTTTAATTTTTAAACATTT
>CACRXK020005259.1:18598-28687 GCA_902702795.2 Paramuricea clavata
AACTTTTAAATATTTCATGCACAATATATGAAACCTAGTTTTATTTTGATGTTTTTGTATAATTTAAGTACGTAATTTTCTGAAAATCACCAAATGAAAATGCGCTTTTTTAATTTTTAAACATTTTTTTGGCCTTATTTTTGACATGTGCATGCCAAATCTACACATGAAATACAAGCAACTGATAGTTTGTTGTCGCAGTTTTACAAGCGCGGAAAATTTTTAACTTTTAAATATTTCATGCACAATATATGAAAACTAGTTTTATTTTGATGTTTTTGGATAATTCAAGTACCTAATTTTCTGAAAATCACCAAATGAGAATGGGCTTTTTTAATTTTTAAACATTTTTTTGGCCTTGTTTTTGACATGTGCATGCCAAATCTACACATGAAATACAAGCAACTGATAGTTTGTTGTCGCAGTTTTACAAGCGCGGAAAATTTTTGACCTTTAAATATTTCATGCACAATATATGAAAACTAGCTTCATTTTTATGTTTTTGGATAATTCAAGTACCTAATTTTTTGCCAATCACCAAATAATAATGGGCTTTTTTAATTTTTAAACATTTTTTTCCCTTTATTTTTGACATACACATGCCAAAATCTACACAATGCCATATGGAATACAAGCAAGCGATAGTTTGTTGTCGCAGTTTTACAAGCGCGGAAAATTTTTAACTTTTAAATATTTCATGCACAATATATGAAAAGTAGTTTTATTTTGATGTTTTTGTATAATTTAAGTACCTAATTTTCTGAAAATCATCAAATGATAATGGACTTTTTTAATTTTTAAACATTTTTTTGCCTTTATTTTTGACATGTACATGCCAAATCTACACATGAAATACAAGCAAGCGATAGATTGTTGTCGCAGTTTTACAAGCGCGGAAAATTTTTAACTTTTAAATATTTCATGCACAATATATGAAAACTAGTTTTATTTTGATGTTTTTGTATAATTTAAGTACCTAGTTTTCTGAAAATTACCAAATGAGAATGGGATTTTTTAATTTTTAAACATTTTTTTGGCCTTGTTTTCGACTTGTGCATGCCAAATCTACACATGAAATACAAGCAAGCGATAGTTTGTTGTCGCAGTTTCACATGCGCGGAAAATTTTTAACTTTTAAATATTTCATGCACAATATATGAAAACTAGTTTTATTTTGATGTTTTTGTATAATTTAAGTACCTAGTTTTCTGAAAATCACCAAATGAGAATGGGCTTTTTTAATTTTTAAACATTTTTTTTGCCTTATTTTTGACATGTGCATGCCAAATCTACACATGAAATACAAGCAAGCGATAGATTGTTGTCGCAGTTTTACAAGCGCGGAAAATTTTTAACTTTTAAATATTTCATGCACAATATATGAAACCTATTTTTATTTTGATGTTTTTGTATAATTTAAGTATGTAATTTTCTTAAAATCACCAAATGAAAATGGGCTTTTTTAATTTTTAAACATTTTTTTGGCCTTGTTTTTGACATGTCCATGCCAAATCTACACATGGAATAGCATTGCCTTCGACTTTGCGTTTTTGAAATCTGACACCCTATGAAAAAAGCTGGAAAAAAGTATGTTTAAACAAAAAAGCCCATTCTCATTTGGTGATTTTCAGGAAATTAGGTACTTAAATTATCCAAAAACATCAAATAAAAGCTAGGTTTCATATATTGTGCATGAAATATTTAAAAGCTAAAAAGTTTCCGCGCTTGTAAAACTGCGACAACAAACTACATCGCTTGCTTGCATTCGATATGGCATTGTGTAGATTTGGCATGCACATGTCAAAAATAAGCCAAAAAAATGTTTAAAAATTAAAAAAGCCCATTATCATTTGGTGATTTTTAGAAAATTAGGTACTTAAATTATCCAAAAACATCAAAATAAAGCTAGTTTTCATATACTGTACATGAAATATTTAAAGGTCAAAAATTTTCCGCGCTTGTAAAACTGCGACATCGCTGTGAACATGCAATTTGGAGTCTTTTGGCGGACATTTCAGTTGCATATTGTAAGTTCGAAAAGAGAAATAAAACAACCTTTAACATGGTAAAAACGGAATTTTCTGTTTGTTCCTTATAATTGAATATTTTCCCTAACTTTTATATTGCATTTGAATGCCTGAATATGTTAATGAAAATGTTTCCAATGCTTTCTATTAAAATTGACAATTGTTTTCTAACTTTATCAAAACAAGGTCACCAGTTGTGTCATTGTAAATTACGCAAGTGACCTGGTCATAAATCTTTAAATTGAAAAAAAAGCCCACAAAAGCCCATTTTCTAACCTTTTCAGATCGAAAGTATAACTAATTATAGATAATTTAAAGGGTTGAAGTTAACTTTTTTTCCACTCGGTCTGGCTAAAAAACTCGACTACAATTTGTCATTGCCTGAAAAATGTAAATATATTTTATGATAAAATCGCTATGCCTTCAAATAATTTCACATTTTAAAAATGCTTTTCCTACTCCAGCGATGTAATTTGCAATACTAATTAATTGCCAGAGTCTCTATTTTATAACAAGTTAATTTTTTTCCATTTTAAGGATAAATTTACCTTAAAAATTTGCACTTTTTGATTGCCCTTTAAATATTTTTGTCTCTTGTTTTTGCTTCGCTTCTCTCTCCTCCGCAGAGGCTTTAGTTTTCTTAGGATTTAGTATTTCGATGAGATACATTTCACTACACTTTACATGGCGGATCTTGAAACACGAGCGTAGCCGCTGGGCGAAGGAGCGCAGGCGGCAAAGGGAAAGGCGGAGGAAGGCGCGAAGCCTCTGCACGATTTGCATCGCAAAGTGGGACAAAGTGTAAACATCGAAACAAAGGTGATTTTTAAGCTAAACAAGAAACGTCTTTTTGAAAATTAAATCATTATTTAATGCATGATTGATTGACCTCATTGACTAGTCCTTGCATGTTTGTGGATGGTCAAAAGTAATATTTTTTAACATTTAATACACAAAGCAAACAATCGTATATTTTACTCACCGCTTGGCCAAACATTCTGTATTTCGTATCGAGAAAAACTTGAATATTTCTTGAACTCTTCGGAATTCGCCACCAATCAAAGAAGTAAAATACTCCTTGTATTCAAGCGCTTTCGTGTAGAAAATTTCTTTTGAATACAGCCAGTAGAAATATTTATTTTTAATTTTTCAAAATATCGGGTTTTTACTTGCACAGTCGCACGCGGCTGTCACACGCTGATCAGTTCGGGAATTAGTTCACAACAGACCAGAAATGGAAATACCATAATAAAAGATGAAGTTTTCAAGATACAAGCTCAAAAATAACACTTTAAGTAGTGTTTTGAATTCGCTTTCGAACAAGAGTAATACAAAGAGGATGCGTCCCAAGGAGCCGAAGTTATGTTCGCCGAAAGGTATGCCTAGTTTATATTTTTATCAAGTATAAACATTGCGTGATTTGATATTAATATACAAAATCCCGCTTGACTTTCAAAGGTCATAAATCGCTATAGTGTTGACATTTCACTAAAACTATCGATAGAAACTAGGAGATATTTTTGTACTGAATCGAACGGTGGTATTTTCATCTACATAGCGTATATTGAACCAAAGATACGAACCTCCAAATAAATCAGGTCGAATCCGACTTAAGGTCGCGTTTGTTTATAAATATTGCTGAAGTTGAAATAGTTGAATTATATTTTCAGTCTTGATAATAAATTTAATAATGGTTCTGTATGCTATACATACTCATTTTTTTTCTTTTATGCGGTTTTGGACACATTTCTAAAAATACAAATGTCAAATATAAATTTAAATAAATGTTTTCTCAGTCATTTTGAATTTGACTTGAATTTTGCGTTTGATAATTATACGCCCCCCCCCCCCGGTTTACCGCCATATTGGGTGTGGAATCGTGCAGAGGCTTGGCGCCTTCATAGCCAATTATAAAGCCTCTGCGGAGGAGAGAGGCTTCGCTTCATCTTTAAAAATCCCGCTTCATCCGCGCATTTCGCACGCTCGCGCCAGTCTCCCGTGCATCACACATGGATCAGGCAAATATTAGCGCGTTTCACCGCCCGTGTTTTACTACGCCCTGGTAAAACTTATGAAGTTAGTTCTGAGGATGTTTTAAAAGAATTAGACTGGCAACCTTTAAACCAACGCTATAAAACCATTAAATCGATTTTTATGCACAGAATACGAAACGAAAAAATGCCATCATCAATTTGCAACATGTTCAAAATTAAAATAAATGACAGATATGATTTAAGAAGTAACAATAACAACTATGAACTTGGAAAACCTGAAACAAATTTTATGAAAAAGAGCTTCAGTTATTCAGCTGCATCCCTTTGGAATGACTTATCAACTACAGCAAAAGAAAAAGGCATTAGCCTTAACAAATTTAAACGTATTCTTGACGGCACTTGATTCCTTTTGGTAACTTTGTAAATATTTAAATAGGATAGGATATTTTTAGATACAAATGTAGTGCATGCAATTATTAAGTTCGTTATGTTTTCTCTGTTTTTGTGTGTATATTTGTGTTATTATATTTATATAGCTTGTAAATACTGTAATAAACGGCCTCTTGAAAAGCAGGTGCCTACGAGCCCTGAAGAGCTACCGTTTTAAAATATTTTTAAATAATAATAATAATAATAATAATAATATAGATTATTGGCCTATGAGTAAACGGCGATTTTTGCTGCGATTTGGTTGCGATTTTCTCCTTTTGGAGGATTTGAAGGAGTAGATTCACTTAATGATGTTGTAATGAGAATTCATAACCTGGAACATTTATAACTCATCCATGCACTCCTTTACATCCTCCATCCTCCAAAACCGCAAATAAAATCGCAGCAAAAATCGCCCGTGTAAACGGGCCTTATGACATTAACTAAATTACTAAATTGTTACTAATTAAAAAACTTTTAAGTTAAAACTCCTAATCGAAAAATTATAATTCCTGAATAAATCAAATTATTTTAATACTTGAATCTTGGTTATACAGTCAATACATAATAACTATTATAAGTATAGGAATTACCTATGTTATTAAATGAACCGCTTCTCAACTACAGTATTCCAAAAGTAACTGACATGTACAAAAGCATTTTTGCCTAAACTTGTTAAAACTACTATGATTATTTGCTGCTAACCTCTTCGCATTTGGCCGTCAGGGTTATAAGCTTTGCATGAATAACATTTCCTATAGGATGTCCCATCTTGAAAAACTCTCTGAATTCCAGTAGGATATCCAGCGAAACCAAAACTTTGTCACTGATGTTGAACAAACCTATAATATAGAAAGAAGCACGCGCGCATATTAGGAAATCAACAATTTTTTTTCAAGTTCACTTTAGTTCTATATGTAATATGATATGATCGCATGCTGCAAGTATCATGAATGTCTTAGTGAAAGTCTTGTAGCAATTAATTCAATAATCATGCAACCGTATCACAAATTCTCATTTGCTATTATTACCGAAGCGCTCTATAAAGGCCCACACAGCCGGACGCGATTCGGCAACGCGACGCAAATTTTCAATTTTCAATAACATTTAACTTTAATATTTTTCTATGTTTTTCAAATATTCGGAACCACTTGAGCAATTTTAGCTATCTGGTCTGCATATCTTGTAAATTTTTTATCCGTTGACGGTTTTATTTGGTTTAAAAAACTGAAAAAATTCGCGTCGCGCGTTGTCGAATCGCGTTCGGTCTGTGTGGGCCTTAAGCCTCCAATGAGCATAAACCCACACCCCACCTCAAACTGCCAAAGGCTGCTTTTCCTATAACCTTCGGTTAGTGTATAAAGGCCTCTACAAGTATAGGATACGGTCAGGGCAAGCTGAGCCTGAGGTGCATGAGGGTAATTTTCCAAGTTGAGACTTTGTGACACGCGGGTGCAATAATTTCTTAACTACTAACTGTGCAAAAGCCTGGAACATGCAGAGCTGCATGGTTAGCTGTTCACAGTCAAGATAAACATGACCGGGTAACTATAGTTCCTGGAATTAACAGGCACATGCCACAACTATAGGTTTTCCGATATAGTATTGTTATGGCCTACCTAGTTTTTCCACAGATGCTTGATGCATTGCATAACAATCACGAGATGAACAAAATTTAACTTTTATATCCACTTGCTTAAACGGGTTAAGTTCTGTGAGCAGATAGCACGGGTTGTTTTGAGATTGTCCGGGATGAATGCAGGTATCACCTAACACGGAACCACATAGCTGACAGTTTTCCAAATCAGGTATGAAACTGTTTGGCCACATCTCACCAACACCAAGCAATGTACAAGCATCTCTCTTTGCTACTGACTGCAACAAATCATGGGGTAAAATATATGGCAAAATTTTAACCTTCTCGGCTAAAGACAACGTAGAAAGACGTTTAGTTAGTTCACTTGAATTTACCGTAGGCCCAGGTTCTGTTGATGATTCGGCTTCAAAAGTTGCATTGTTGGTATCACCAGTCGTGTCCAAAGTATTGGTGACAAAACACGAATGCAATATAGCTATATGCATGCACATTGATTTTGTTCTGACTTGCTTGCCTTTAGCAGCAAATCCTCTGCAGTCTTTTCCGGTGCAAATGAAGTGATTCAATTCAGTTGCACTTTTGCGGACATGGCAGTACCCGAGAGGATTATATACTTGCTGTTATAGGTCCGAACGCACAGAACATTGCATCGGATACCTGGACAGCAGCACTTGCCATAGGCATAGATCCAGCTACATTTAGCACATCTTGTATGGAATTTCTGAGAGTTTCACTACACACAAAGTTATCTAAGTCCGGTTTCAAAATAGCGACCGGAGGAGATTTGTCACAAAACTTTACTTCATCGATATGACGACAACTAAACTCGGCTAAGCGTGATGAATTGTGTTGAACTGATCTTGCAATCTTGCATTCCTCAAGACTACAAAACCACAAATTACCATCAGTGGTAACAAAACAGCGATCGTCTCGTGTACTGGTTGTAACGCTGTATACACCTTTAGAGATTTCTACTGCTTTAGGGGAATATTTAACTTTCTTGGTTGATGGTTCAAATGTTCCTCCTAGCGCATAGCCACACATCCCACACTTTGATGGCTTGTAGCGGTTAAAATACTGTGCTTTACAGTTAGGGCAAGAACCACGGCCACGCTGACTCATTGTTTCTTTATCAATGCTGATACGTTTGCATGTATTCGCTTTTAAAATTAGGAAATTGGTACATGTCATGTGTGAATCATGAACTGGATTTATATAGAGTTTAATAGTTCCCTGATAACATTTAATCCTTCTTGACAGCTGCAATTAACACGTCGACAGTTTTTAAGAGTAACACATTGATTAAAGTAAATAAAGGAAAGTGCCAATTTAGGGCAATTACTTTTATCGCATACCGATCACCGCTATCGTATCAATGACAATGCCACTAAAATCATATGGTACTGATTCACACTGACAAATCGTGAATTAACATTATCTTTCCTCCTGGGTAAGGATAAAACGCGGATACGGACGGACGGACGGACGGATCGCGGACGGACGGACGGATGGCGGACGGACGGACGGACGGACGGGGGGGACAAGCTGATGGACGGGGGGGGATCAAATCCGCGTTTTTTAGGAAATGTAATTAAGACTATTATTAATCGTAATAAATTGTCGAAAAAATGATAATATATTAAATTGTGGAAATGCGGGGTTTTTCGAACCTTTGTAACGCTGAAAATTCTAATTAAATACGTTAGACATCTGCTTAAACTCGGGTCCAATTTCATTTGCGCAAATATCGCGTAATCGAGTGAGTATTTGAACGCGATAAAACAACTCGTACGAAGAAATATTAATACATAAGGTTTACTAACGTACTTGCCATAGTCGTATTTTAACAAAAGTCCAACTGTTTCGTCGGATGTAATCGAGGCGCATTCTTTCTCAGTCTGATTAAATTATAAATGTAAACAATACTAAAGTTGAGAGAAATACTCATTACTGTGACAGCACGATTCCGATATAGACCCGCTTTGCCGATGTCAAATGTCCAATTAATTAATATATATGATTTGGTATTAAACTCACAAACAATTAGTTTCCAACTATATACGAAACCAGTAGTTTACAGGCTGTTTACAAACGCTAGGTTACATTAGTTTTTATCTGTACTTCCGCTTAAAAAGGTCAATTTTAAAACAGGGATTGTCTACATCAGCGACATGCATATAATCCCCAAATGCCGAGTCTTATTAAGATGAATTCATATGAAAATTGCTCTTGCAAAGCACAAAGCTTGCGAAGTACAGGACAATGTGACAATGTCCACTTTGTATATTTGCGCACGGCTATTTAAGGTAATACGAAATAGCTTTTGTCAGCATAGACTTTGACATGAAACTTCCTTTCGATCTTTAACTGCCACAGCACGGTTGTGTTTGTGAGGCAAGCGAAGCCAAATGTCTTTTTTTGGCAGTTTGGGGAAAACAAGCCAACCTACTCGCGAAACTGTTGATACGAACTGTTGAAGGAGTTTGTCTGGAAAAGTACGCTGTGTTGCTTGAATATGTGTATTTTGATTTTACGCCAATCGGAAACGACGGCATCACTGTGCATAGCTTAGCCAATTTCTTGGCAGTTTGCGAACAATCAGATTGCCATGGCATGCATTGCTCGATATTTATTCATTTTTCCTTGGACGTCGCGTTGGGTTTGAAGTATCTGCACGAGAAAGGGATTGCCCACCGTGACCTGAAACCTAAAAATATATTGGTGTCTAACCACCATTACAATTGTCTCACAGATACACGAGCAGTCGAATGCATGGCTTCCATTAAGCCACTCATATGTAAGCTGACGGACTTTGGTGAAAGTCGATCAAAAGACATCCACACCGAGAAAATCCTAAAATCGAAGACCGCACGGGTAAACCGAGGTGAGACCGCTTAATTTAATAACAATGTTTGAATCTTGTCGATCTAAAGGCCATGTTATAGGCCAATGGAATTAAATTAAGGTATCAGTTTACCAACACCCGCCCGCGTCTACTTTTGACAGCTGCGTGAAATTTTCATTATTTTATATTTTCTCATTATTTCCATTTCCCCCAGTCTTTATAGTGTTTGATAAAGCTATTTTATGCAATACATCAAAATTCACTTAACAGATGCATTCGGAATTGGTTTGAAATAAGTCCACTGTCCACACGTTCTGGAAGTGTCGGGAAAAGCTCATGGTTGCGTTCCAAAAGTATAGTTGTAAACACACCTTTTTTCCACCATCCCTGAAATGAATAATTATTTTTCTTAATTTCGGTAAATAACCTTCGAAAGTTCAGCTGACGGCAAACTGATACCTTGATAATTCCGGCCGTTGGCATAAATACAGCTGGAACACTACCTTCAGATTTTAGGGTCATTGGTAAAGTGAAACCAAATTTTTTACTCCAATGACTCCCAACGCCCCGCGACACGTGTCTTGACCACTCGGTCGCGTTTTTGCCATCATGCCTGGTCAAAACCGATAGTGGGAATGAAGATGCATATTTTGCATAAATTGCCTCGTGTAACATGACCTTTAGAGCAAGCAAGTTTATACGAGGGGCAGGACGGAACGTATTATTACAAGTATATTTATTTCATTTATTCCGTGTGATGCCTATAAAATCTTTAAAATTACGATATGTTTTAATAAGTATACTTGATTTTGAATACGTGCAAGTGTCATATAAAAAATTGATCAAAATTGCCAATATACAAATTTTGCTGCCCATATCGGTCAACAAAGAAAACTTGCTGAAGCAATATGAGAATTTGCATGTGGTTAGCCAGCGGAATATTGTTGTGGCCTTTTATTGCGCGCTCGTATTGCCAGCTTTACGAATACATTGGCATTGCTGGCTGCACATTATTATTATTACGCTTTCCTTCAAACTTTTAGATCTTGACCGCAATGAAGAATTTCGACAAAAATAAATTATGCAAACCAACTATAAATACTGACAAACACCTTTAGGATCTTTGTTTTAGAAGAAGCTTCACGATTTCCGAGCTTATAGCCTTATAGCGATAATATTTCAGAACCATTCTCAGAG
>CACRXK020005260.1:0-28685 GCA_902702795.2 Paramuricea clavata
CAAGATAAGTATATTCTTTAGTAATTTCAACAGTATTGTTACCAATAGAAAAATTCAGTTTTGGAATTTTAGAGTTATGTTTTTGGAAGATCATGATTTTTGTTTTTTTTCATATTTACTTCCATTAGCCATTTTTTGCACCAATTATGAAGTTTATTCAAGCAGTTTTGAAGTCCTGATTTAGATCGTGATAGGATGATAAGATCATCAGCATATAAAAGGCTATTTATTGCGGTTCCATTTGGGAATACTAAAGGATCTGATTGTGTTTTTTCGAAAAGTTGTGGTAATTCATTAATATAAATATTAAATAATAATGGGCTTAATATACAACCTTGACGTACGCCTTTCTTATATTGGAAAAATGATGTTCTATAGTCTGATAGTTTGATGGCACATTTTGTTTTCGAGTACATGTTTTTAATTAGTTCGTAAAAGCGTCCTCCTATTTCGTTTTCAAGTAGTTTTAAATATAAGCCTTTATGCCAGATTGAGTCAAACGCTTTTTTAAAATCAACAAAACATGCATATATCTTTCCATTCTCACTTTGTTTTACATATTTATCATGTAATGTTTTTAGTGTGAGAATGTGGTCTGCTGTTCTGTTTCCAGAAATAAATCCTATTTGCGTAGGGTGTATTGATTTCTTTTCTTTAGTATAACATGCTAATCTAGTATTCAGAATTGAGCAGAATAATTTGCCCATACAGCTAGATACGCAGATTCCTCTGTAATTGCTGGGATCTAAAGAGTTTCCTGATTTAAATATTGGAGTTATAATGCCTTCACACCACGATTCTGGAAAGTGTCCGGATATTAAAATGGCATTGAAGACTTTAAGATATCCTTTTAAGAGGATTCCAGTGCTAGATTTGATCATTTCATTTTTAAAAATATGATCACTTCATTCATTCATTCATTCATCAGATCATTTCAAAAAACTTCATTTCATTCTAAAAAATATGCCAATTTGCTTCCATTTATAAGATAAACTGATCCCAACCCCAAGTCCTTCTCTAACCCCAACCAGTATTAAAAAAACTAATAAACAATTTGAGAATTAAGAAAGTGGGGGGAAAAGTTGGATCTTGTTCCAAAAACAAATCGAACAGTACCACGTTTCACTTCGCCGCACGCAATGCCACCTCGCTGAATACGATCGAAAACATACATTTTATAGTATAAATATATGATGAATTGGAAAGATATTTGGTGCAAATTAATGTAATTAGGTGCAAATCTATACTTACGAAAATGAATACAAGAGCACAACGCATGTTTATGAGCCTACAACGTATATTTATATACATGTATACTTGTTAATTAAAAAGTCAAACTGTCAAACCTTTAACTTGTCCTTGTTTATATTCCTCTATATTGTACACAAAGAAAAACACACTAATTCAACACGCAAGAAAGGCCAGAGTGCGACACAACGTAAAATCCACAATTCTTTGAAAATTCAACGAAACTGTGTGGAATATAGTTAGATCGCTCAGTGAAAAGCCGCCATTTTGAAACTGAACTGAATATGTCACTGGAGCACGTTGCACCCTGAGATGACCTAACGCAAACTCGATTTCTCGACTACGAAAAAAAAAACAGAAAAAGAGGGATTTAAGACACTTGGCCTACAGGCCAGTGTAATAATTCTTTCCTTTTCATCATTTCTGAAGATTTACAGTATTAATACTAATAAAACAAACACATTACAAAAGCTGCAACACACGTTGTGGCTGAAAAAACTGTCGAAATATTGTAATACAAGAGTCTACTGTATATGAATGTATTATAAAACGGCTGATAGCCGATTTAATTGTAATTCTTATAATTATATCTAATTATTAATTTTCTGTTTCTGTAGTACATGGGGAGAAACATCTTTCATGAGTATTCAAACTACTATTCTTATAATTTTGAGCTATTATTACAATGGCATCATATCTGGTGCTGTAATATTTCCAGTTGTGTATGCAGTATTTGTCTATGTATTAACTTGTGGCGTGGTACCAATAGACGTTCATACTACAATGCAAGTTGGTGTCTTGCCTATTATATCATTTAGTAAAGTAAGTAACGCAGTAACTTTATTTTGGTTATACTGGATAATTCGTGCAATGCTAAATTTCTGTGTAGTGGTAGAATTGGACCGGCCATCCCTTAAGCCCGCCGCACACGAGCGCACTTGTCGCGCGTGCTTGTTATTCGTGACAAGTTGGATCGACAAAATTTCCTCGTGTGCGGGCAACATTTACGGCATTTTCGTCATTCTTGACATGTAAACCAAATATCAAACATGTTTGATATTTTTCGTCATTCGTGACCAAAACATTCTCGTGTGCGGCGAGCAAACGACAAACGCGCCTGAATAGGAAAATGTGCGCATGCGTGCTCGTGATTTTGATCCGCTATGTTGTTTTTAATTCTGCAAGTTGCACGCATGCGCAAATTTTCCTATTCAGGCGCGCTTGTCGTTTGCTCGCCGCACACGAGAATTTTTTGGTCACGAATGAAGAAAAATATCAAACATGTTTGATATTTGGTTTACATGTCACGAATGACGAAAATGCCGTAAATGTTGCCCGCACACGAGGGAATTTTGTCGATCCAACTTGTCACGAATAACAAGTACGCGCAACAAGTGCGCTCGTGTGCGGCGGGCTTTAATTACTAGCCAAGGATCTTTTAAATTGTTCACATTGACACATATGCCTAAGCCTACAGTATAAGGTAAAGTTTTCTCTGAAACTGAGTATTGTTAATAGTTTTTCCATCCTGAACACGAAAGTGACAAATAAATATTTTCGTAAAATAGCAAAAATGTTGAAGTTATATAATATAGATGTATAATTATAGTATATTATCCGTACCCATGATTTTAGCACATCTGGTGATAAATGTGCCTGATAAATATTTTCCTGACTTCCTGCCTAATTTGTCCGAATTAATTGAACTGCCTCACCTTCTTCTCTCTTGTATGGGTAATATGGGTTAGTTGGGAAAAGGAATAGGCACTTGACGACAAATGGCTATATTTTTCAATAAACCTAGACAAAACCGTAAAGTTAGCGACCGTTAACTATGCTTAAAATAATAAAATGATATGAGGAGAATACCTTTAATACTTGCACTACAAAGTGAAATTCATCAGAACTTATCACTCTTTCGTTGGATAATTATTACTCCAACGCCCAGTCTATTTGTAACAATGGTTAGTCTCGCTGAAGATTAAGATTAACAAAAAAAATGTCCGTTGCATAAGCCATGAGATACAGATCGAAGAAGTTATTTCGCTGACCTCAGAATGACATTTCGTCAAAACGTTTTTCTTCAAGATTGGTTTAGAAACAAACTTGGAGTAGGGTTAGGATCAGGGTTAGTGTTTGGAATAGGGTTAGTGTTAACCAAACACACCATTTTAGTTTTCAAGAAACCAGAAAATAAAGACCAGAAAAATTACGCAACAACTGACAACTCATTTCACCGTTTTGTAGTTCCTCAAAATATCTTCCTATTAATTGAATTGTCAATTTTACAAAGTGCTGAGGAGGGAGGTGGAGGGCAAGCCATTACTATCCGTGAATTTCAATACATACGAGGACATGGCAGCCAGCAAGCAGGATGTCGACAGATACAGCCGTTTAATCCGAGGCCTGTCTCTCTGAAAGGTCCCCGGGGCATCCCCTTGCAACGTACATTTTAATATACAGTACAGTCTGTTATTGTTCTTTTAGTGTCTTCAAATATACGAGAACGTACGTAATGGACATACTGGACAATTGTCTGGTCTGATGATCTTTCTCATGTTCTCCGGATGTGTGGCACGTGTGTTTACAACTTATCACGAGACTGGAGACATGGTCCTCCTCGCAAGCTTCCTTCTCTCGCTGTCCCTAAATGGGATATTGCTTTTCCAGATTACCTATTATGCAGACAAGCATCCAGATAAAAAAGTAAAGAAAAGCGCATAATGGAGTACACTGTACTACTAATGTAAAACCCACTTCGTGCGTATAATTACTTTAATTTTAAACTTCACGAGCACTTTAAAAATCATTGGAATGCTAAATAATATAATAGTCCTATTAAATGTACCATTTTTAAGGTCGTTTCTTTTAGCTATAAAGTATAATTGTTTACATTTAACACTTCTTCCAGGTTGGAAACCGCACTAACCAATTGCTGGTTCCTGCATTAAATTACCGGTTTTTGACGGCTTGTTGAAATGTGTATATTTGCCCCCATTGTCGAAATCTGATAATACATTTTTTAGCAGACTAAAATAAAAGCATTCAAACAAAATCTGTAATTTGTTATTCGAGTTTATGTATGTTGTTATTCCAATTGTGAAGTGGCGATCATTGGACTCTTTCAAAATTGAGATAATTCGAATAACAGATTTGTCAGATTTAGTTACTCTTTTAGAGTCTGCATGATGATCGCCAATTCACAATTGGCGCGAAACTCGAGTAATAGATTTAATTTTTGTGTCGTAAACATATCACAAATGTTCACTTTCAAACTACCTTTTATCGGGTGTGTTATCGTTAAAACAACTCATTACATCACATTATTGGCCATTATTATTCAGCTCACTCCCTTTTGGGGCAACCTCGTTCCCAGGCTCTTTCCTCTTGTCTGGGAACGAGGTTGCTATTGGGGCCGTTTCAGTGACCGATTACATCGAGTATTACGCTCAAGTTACTTACATAGCTTAGACTATTTATCTTTACAATAATTGAGATATTACTTTCCTGTGTTTATCCTAACCCACCCTGTCAACTTTCCCTGTGGGAGGAAACCAAAGCGCCCGGAGAAAACCCACTACTGTCGGCAGAGCGTTGACCAACTCTCTTCACCAGAGTCCGTAGCGAGAATCGAACCCACGATCTCAGAGGTGAAAGACGCTTGCTCTGACGGCTGCGCCACCGAAGTCCCCCTACAACTCCGAGGATGCATGCACATCTTAATATCCTCAATAAAGAAACATCTCAAGATCATGATCTTAAAATAACCAAGGTATCAATCTCAATAATTTGTGTTTGATTGATGGAACAATAATCTTCTGATGTCATCACGATAAGCGAGACATGGTTCGAAAATAACTTGTAACTTGAACATGTCGCAATCCGGGTTACGTCCACACTCTCAACAAGAGACAGAGTAGGCGGTGGATTGCTACTTACGTTGAAGAAGCCATACATGGAGTTTAGAAGGAGAGATCTTGAGAAACGTTCTACCACAATGGCAATGGGACATCCAAATCGGCTGAGTCTGATTAACCCATCACGATAGATGAATGGCTTGAAGGCATGTCTTTCTCCACGCTTCAAATTAAGTACAAAATACTACGAAAATGTTTGTGATTATAGTTCAGACAGATAACTAGCACTTGTCTGTTAACTTCAATGCGTCTTCACTTTTGGTATCCAAACAGCCTCTCGCTACCAGTCCTTAGCTGGTGTACAAATTTGATATCCACTTCTTTTACTGGTTCCAGTTTCGATACATATTATTTTCATCATCACTCCATTTCATTTTCTGAAGCAAGTAACCTGCGAACAAAGTCTTCTGGTTTTTAAAGGACACTGAATGTAAACCTGTCTTGTACCTAGGCCGGCTAGGCGCTATATAACGAACAACATGGAGGAAGTGGATGGAAACGTTGGCCTGGCCGTTCTTGTTAACTGTCATGGCGGAAGACATACAGCTGAAGTTAAATAATCTATTCGAGTATACTCGTTACAATAGCATAAAAAATATGCCAACGTTTAGAAATTTCAAAGCATGAAAATTTAATTCTTCGATTGGCCTTGTTTACGTCCTAAAGTATTAACATATGACTGTCGATTGAATAAATTGAATTTGAGTCCATGATATTCTTCTATATAGAAGTTCTTTGCGTATAGAGGAAGAGTTGCCTTACTATAGTCATAGTAGTCATAGTTTTAACCATGCTATAGTCTACTCTATAGTTCTAAATGGCTTCGCGAAAAAATATCAACATTTTTTGTCACTTAATTCTCACTGGTTATTGAATATTGAACAAGTAGCAACAATCAGATTTGTGTCTTGTGGATATCAAAATAATTATTTGTATTATTTACATTTGTATATGAATCGTTGTAGATTAAAAATGGTTAAGTACAATAAACGTTACCTATGATAAATGCAATATCTTAATGATACATTTGGAAAGTTCTTTTTACTCGAATGATTGACCAACATATTCTTGGTTCAGTTCATTTGAAGTATCCAGTCGACGATTTCTAGCAGCTGTCCAAACTTGTAATACCTAAACGGTTCAAAAATAGAAGTGCTGTCGTAATCTGCTTTTGTAAAAGGACAGGGATTGGATTTCATACTCTCATTCATACCAAACTGTGAACCCAAATAAATTTCAAATTATATTTTCAAATTTCATTTAGTTTTCAAGGATAATACAAAATATTTAACATTCAGTTATTTCAGCAATCTTTACAAAGAAAAAACAACATCAATTAATAACCTGAAGAAAAAAGAACATCAACGAAAGAACAATATCAATAAAAAACATCAAAGCCTGAAAATTGCCCGAAATATTAGAGAAATAACTAAACATTATAAACCCTTTGTATTATCCTTGAGAATTGCTAAATAAAATTTGAAAATAATTTGAACGGAGGTGAAAGGTGCAGACGAAAAATCAAAATTTTATTCTTAAGCCTAACCCTATCCCAAAAACGCTAGCCATATTCCTAACTACAAACTTATTATTGCTACCCTATGGCTGAAAGGTGACAGTACACCGTTTCCACAATCCAGACCGTACACGTTTCCACAAGAGAACGCACTGTCTGAATCCATTTGAAATGAACTTTTAATGCCTGTTCAAGTAACCGAAGTATATAAAATGTCAGAAACATACTAAAAGCACAATTAGGAAAATTAATACCCGAAGAGATGTATAGGAAATCGAGCCATATTGGTAACAAACCTGGCAATATTTTGAAATGTTTTCACTTTTTCTCGGAATGTTTCCCTCTGAATGGTGTTGACAAATTCTCCAGCACAACGGCAGTATGACGCCATGTTAGTATCTTTGACCTGTAAAAACCGAAAACAGAATGAATGAATGTATTTTCAAAATGCTTGTCAAAATATCAGAGGGACACGACCAGTGCGCATTTAACATATTGCTTAAGCAATATAGATTCTTATACTGTATATCAAGTGTATATACTACATTTTGTATTATCTTGTTGGTTAAAAGTTTATCCAGTGAAAGTCGAAAAATTTGACTGTACACAAAACAAGCAGTTTTCTTCGGTCCAAGTAACAAAACATGTACTATCGATGTACTGCACATGACAGTGGAGGTGGAATGAATCTGCATGGACGAATACCGTAAATCTTCTATTAGATTCCGGCGTTATTTATTTCAGCACTGTGACAATAAGGACATTGTCAGATGCATGAAGGAGCCTTTTATATACGGTTAGTATAATTTCTTCCCCTAAAAGGAAGGGGGACGAATACCGTAAATCTTCTATTAGATTCCGGCGTTATTTATTTCAGCACTGTGACAATAAGGACATTGTCAGATGCATGAAGGAGCCTTTTATATACGGTTAGTATAATTTCTTCCCCTAAAAGGAAGGGGGACGAATACCGTAAATCTTCTATTAGATTCCGGCGTTATTTATTTCAGCACTGTGACAATAAGGACATTGTCAGATGCATGAAGGAGCCTTTTATATACGGTTAGTATAATTTCTTCCCCTAAAAGGAAGGGGGACGAATACCGTAAATCTTCTATTAGATTCCGGCGTTATTTATTTCAGCACTGTGACAATAAGGACATTGTCAGATGCATGAAGGAGCCTTTTATATACGGTTAGTATAATTTCTTCCCCTAAAAGGAAGGGGGACGAATACCGTAAATCTTCTATTAGATTCCGGCGTTATTTATTTCAGCACTGTGACAATAAGGACATTGTCAGATGCATGAAGGAGCCTTTTATATACGGTTAGTATAATTTCTTCCTCTAAAAGGAAGGGGAGCCTATTAGAGATGGTTGTATATGAGAGGGCAGGCTTACAGTGAAAATACAAAAAGTGTCCCTCTTCCGCTTCTGTAGTTTGTTGTGATTTACTGTAATTTGTTCTGTTTTTCTGTAGCGATTACCGATTTATTGGCAAATACCGCGATAAAACTTAGTTTTTTCTATTTTTAAATATGATAATTTGTAGCAAAAGGAAATAATACATTTTTTGTTAGTTTCATTGCATAAAAGGAACGAAATTTAAATTTTATCGCAGTATTTGCCGATAAATCGGTAATCGCTACAGAAAAACAGAACAAATTACAGTAAATCACAACAAACTACAGAAGCGGAAGTGGGACACTTTTTGTATTTTCACTGTAAGATTAAGACAGTAGTTTGTAATTTACAGAGACCGACGTACCAGGCTTCTATCGACTTTAAAACCTTATAAACCGGACTTAAAAACGCTAATTCCTTATGAAACTTGTAGAGTTCTCCTGATGCTCTGTTTTCAATTCTTTTCCTCATCTGCACCTTTATATCTTTATCTTCTCATTCCGTCTCCTAATTTCGTTTTATGTCCGATTCTTACCTGAACACACTTACTATAGAATTGAATCACATGCAATTGGCTATGTATTGTAAATAACGATGTAGATATATCGCTAAGTACTGTACTAATGTAATTCTTAACTGAAAATACTACGGCGACGGGGGTATCCTGGTTAAAAATAAAGATAATAAGTTTTCTGGCAAACACATTATATAAACTACATTATTATGGTGCAACACTTACCCCCCGGCATTTCGAACATGCTACATCTTGTAGGACAAATGCCATTGATTTCTCTTGAGCATTAGTAATGAGCAATTGTTCAATAGCCTGCATATCATACTCATTGTGACAATAAGGACATTGTAATGCAATACTAAAAGAAAAGAATAACATGATTATATGATCCCGCCTATAGACGGGACATTTTCATCCCGCCTAGACGGGAAACTCGCCTAGTGTTTATATGGACAAAATACATTGCCGAGATGAAGCCATTTAAGTGCTTGACGTCATATTTTTGTTGCAAGTAATAAAGGCACTTACACATGCTCAAAAGGTAAATGTTCATCCCGCCTAGCCAGGATGAAGTGTTTATATGGGAATTTTTCGTCCCGGCTAGGCGGGATGAAGTGTTTATATGGGAATTTTTCATCTTGTTTAGGCGGGATAAGTGACGGGATCATATAAACACTCTTTAGAATTTGTATTACGCGTACGCGTGTCTTATATCGTGGAGAAGATACAGTGCCTTTCCAAAAGTTTAAATACACTATGCTAAAATGCGAATGTTGCCCTATTTATGCAAGATTTTCCTCTCCCACATTAGTAAAGCGAACCCTCCACCACGAACACCGTTTGACTTGAAATCCGTAATTAAAAAGGAGTTAATGGCAACCATTAAATCAATGCCACGCAGACTCTCCAAAGTCATTAAGGCAAAGGGATTTGCAACAAAGTATTGACATTGATATAAATATTTGCCGAACTTGCTGTTCTTTTTATACGGTCAATATTAGCTTGACATTGGTTTAAATCAAATTCTTAACAGTGTGGTAGGGCTATCTGACAATCGCACGTATAATATTGTGTGAGTTGAAATAAAGTTAAAAAGTGGATGGTGCATCACTTTGCTGTTTAACATCTTGAGCACGTATTTAAACTTTTGGAAAGGCACTGTATCTTGCATTTGTGCATAATAACAAACAAGAAACATTTGACGACTGCTGGACTGACACTTGTTCATAGAAACCACGGATTCCGGGAACAGTGATAGAAACCTGTTAAAACGTCCACAGTATCCATGAATTATATAATACATTTAAACTGTACGGGGCGGGGGCACGCTGGCCGTATATAGTTCAATCGTAGTAACGCAAAATTCCAGTCGCTTATGGAAACGATTGTTACTAGCCTGGTATAATAATACACTAAAGCCCCGTTTACACTACGCTCAATTTTTGGTACGGCACGGATAAAATTGGTACCGTACCACTTTTTTGGTTCTTGGACTACCTATTTAGGTAGTCCAAGAACCAAAAAGTGGTACGGTACCAAAAATTGAGCGTAGTGTAAACGGGGCTTAAATTATATTATGGACTTATTGGTAAAGATATGTAATGTTATGTCCCAGTGGAACTTACGGTCTATTTCCTTCAGGCAGCACGATGTAAGAGTCACGACAAAGATTTATATCCCGACAACCATTGCAATAAGTACAGATTACCTAAAATTTAGTTATGTATATCTTTCAAAAACATTTTGCATAAAACAAACCATTTTAAGACTTTCTTTAATTTGGTTTCTGCATGTACAGTACGTTATGTGCTGAGTGTGAAGTTTCCAAACGATTTTTAATAAATTGTTGGGGACAATGTTTCAGCTATTTTAATAGCTCAAATATTTTTCCAACATTTTTTAAAAATAAATTAAAAGAGCGTTTAAAAGATTTAAAAGCTAAAAGAACTCTTAAATGAGCTTTTAAGAAGTTACGAGATTTGATGTTTGCACACGCGATCTCATACTTGCATGTTAATAACGTACGTTGACAACGGCATTCTTGAGAAATTTCGTAGTGAAATTTTCGTAGTGACGCGAGCATAGCCATAAACTACAAGATCATGATGACGTGTTTTAAACTAGTTGAAAGTTTTTGTTGATGACAACGTCGAGCGAAAACTGCATGTATACATATATAGTTTTATATCTAAGCAGGAGCAGTAGCGAAAAATGCAACTTAATTCACTCTAGCAGAAATGCAAACCTGAGGCCGTGCATGCGATTCTGACTACCTCCTCCGCAGGCCTTTCAAAAATATATAATTGGTGGGAAACAAACGGACTTACAGCGCTTCGTCTCAGATTTCAAATTTTAACCTGCGAACGGGCATTCTCATTACGCGTTGTATGACCTGCGGACGAAGTAGCGATTCTGATGCAGCGTTCTGCCATGCAGCTATAGAGTCCAGTGGCATCACCCTAGTTCATGTATATACTAGGGTGATGCCAGAGTACAAAGGTAAATATTCTACATTTTGGGCATCTCACTTAATTAGAAATCTTGAGTGAGCTGAATACACGTAGTTGCCTGTACTAATATGACATGAAGTATATCAAAATGTACCTCAGGGAGAACAAATGATAAGCAGGGATCATTGAATGATGCTTCAAGAGAAAATTCACCAACTCCTATCAGTTTGAGTAGATCACGTCTAAAAAACAAAAAATGTTTGCAATTGAACTTGCAATAATTGGTGGCAATCAAATTATATTTTTAACAAATTCTGCAGCACTGTAAATTGATAACAACCCTACACAACAACGTCGCAATACATGCGGAGTTGGCAGACAGGGTTTGTCGAAGGATTTTACCTGAATGTGAATCGCGTCCGAAATGAATGTATTTCATTTTTATTTAATTTGGAGTTTATACTTTATAGAGAGACGAGGTTTTTCAACTATTCTTCTTATCTTATATTAAAGTTATAACTACGTCCATGAAACAAAATATTGCCCCATACTCCAATTTTATCAACCAGACTGAGTAAACCTTCATTGCGGTAACCTGTACGAGGGATTGAAATTGACATCCAAAATTTACCTGGGTACAAGGTTACCATCTTTTGCAATTCCTCACGTACAACTCCCAAATACACTTAAAACGTCAGCTATATATTACGGACACTTTGCTCTGTCCCTTGGGTGACTGTATTAGAATAGAGGGTTCATTAATTATTGGGCTCACTAACAGGAACATGCCTAAAATTTAGGGTATTGAACATACGCTGAAAAACAATTACAGAGCACAACCTACCGAAGTTTGTTGACTTGGTTTTGTGTATTGGAGTCCAAGGACAATGCCTACAATATGATTACAACAACATTATAATATGCAACAAACAAAAATTTAATAATATAACATTGACAGCATTACCTTACAAACATATTTCACAAACTCCAAAGCAGGGTTATTAAGAGGCAGATGTGAGCCAGGTAACAAAGGGAATTCTACACTAGGATCAGCTCGGGAATGTCTGTCACCTGACAATGTCTGTTGGATTTTCTGAGTTATACTGTAACAAAAACAAGTAATTGAATTTACTGTTATGCAGCTTGCAAGGTCCAAGGTCATTCACGTCTGTTTACTAACGAGCTGCACGCTCTGTAGATTTAGCCTATACGCTAAATGCAAGCATAAAGAAAAAAATCCACAATATTCCAACTACCACTTGCAGATATACTTACGTAAAAAGTTGTTGTGTTAGATCTTCTTCAATTCGTTTTTGAGTGAAAGACACTAGACTTGGCGTTGCTGAAGAATCTGCCATTCTCTTTGAACGTATAACAAAAATTGGTGTTTAATTAATATTACGTACAAGGCAATTCAACATGCTGTAACATGTATATTACAATACCATCATTTTAAATATTAATAACTACATAGGTAGCAATTAATATAGGTAATAGAAAGGCTTCGAGTGCAATTTGAAAAAACCAGGAACGACTTTTCATCAAATACTTTGAAAAGTGCACAAGTCCGAAGGTTCTGTCTTTGAAATACTCACATGTGTATGTGATTCCAAACTGTACAAGAAACCATTACTAATTAATTATATACATGAAAAAATTACACGCTTCGATAATATTGCACATTAATCTATGCCCGTTCAAGCATTGTTTGCAACCTTTCAGCAACCTTCTCAGTGTAAGTGCTCCTTGTACTTAAATTCTCGTATTCACGTGGAATGTTCAATTCAAAGTATACAGTAAGTGGTTGAAAAGATGAGGGTTTACAAAGGCAAATCTGACGTTCGAGAGTCAAATGTTCCGCCACGGTGACCTTTCTTCTTTCTAGCTCTAGTCCAACCTCTTTCCCAGGAACTAGGTTGGCCCTAGTCTCTTTTTCTTAATTGCACTCCAAATTGCTGCATGCAGTAATTGCCTGCAGTGTAATTTCAAGAATAATTGCACTGCTCTTAGCCAATCAGAATAAGTGCTTTTTTCATGTATACTGTTCTTTTGGTTTAGAATGCCGGAATCGACCGACCACAGCGAACCTGTGATTTCCTACCTCAAGCGGGGAAAATTATACTGTAAATAGTCGTAATCACATGCATATAATGTTGCCACTGCCAGAAATATAAAGATGGACAGCGCTGCATGCATTAAGTCAATTACCTGAGATTGAGATGATCCGTTGCGTTTTCTAACTGGAGTGGAACCGGGTTCAATTAGTCGTCTTTCAGCCAAAAGATGATTATAAATAGCATGAATGTGTCCTGCTATTACAATCTAAATTAGAAAGCCAGTGTAGAAATGTATACCAGGAATCTTTTACATCGTTTGGAAATTGATCAAATTAATCCACACGGCCTACCGCAAAGGTCATGCAAGCTATAGCAAAGGTCATGCAAGCTATAGCAGCAGCAGCAGCAGCAGCAGCACATAGCGCCTGGGTACGAGGCAGGTTTACGAGTGTTTTTTTTTTAATTGATTGTTGTACTAATTTAGCTTGGCTTATTATGTCAGGGTGTACATTGATAGCAATACTCTTAGTCTTACGGATGCAGCTAGTCTCAATAAATATGGATTAATTTAGCTCACCTGAAAGAAGTTTTGACATGAAGCAGACGTAGGTAAATATTTACAAATATTCCAATTCATTTCAACTTGAGGCTATATAAAGCAAAAAGTAACCACAACATATAATATTAGTATTACAACGTCACGACGCGGCTGCTTTGTTTTCTTTGGCTTGGCTCGTTCCTTCTGTTAAACTAGTACTTGCGACTTAAACTGGAAGTTAAATGGCATACACAGAGTGGAATCTGTAAATATTGGATTGATGCGCACAAAAATATAACATCTATCCAAATCACCTCACGTCGTCGTCGTTCATCACCAATCTCTTCAACATCGGATTCACCACTTCTTTCATTGTCATTTTCATCATCATCCTCATCGTCATCTCTGGGAACTTTACCCCTCACGCCACCATGGTTAGCCTGGTATAGATATAAGATAAGGAATAGAACTAAAGAAGATAGTAATTATTGGAAAAAATAGTGAAATCCATATATGGAAATCATATTTGCATCATTAAATCCATGCTGAGGGACATTTGAACAAGCACTAGAGCTTTCATGTGCGCCAATAAAAATAAAATATGCATATATAGATGTAACTGTCAATTAGTCTCCAAGAATGCAGGATTTTGCCATTCCTACGACAACAGCACCATAGGGCTCCAAAGTTATATTTTGCTCCCAGCACCCATATGTCACTGGGAGGCCCTGCTTAGGGCCATTTGAATAAGTACTATACAGCTTTCAGGTCTTGGTCAGTTTCAATATCAGTTCAGCATCAGAAGTTTGTACACAGCAGTTTTCATTTATTATATCCGTTCAAGGGAGGGCATAATTAAAATTTACAATTTCACATTTCGATTTTAAGTTAAAACAGTTCGACAGTCAGGTCTTTTCACCAACAACCACACGCCCTTCATCAACAAAACAGATGGCCAGGAGAAGATATTTACTAGTCAAGCCCAACTGTGGACCCACATCGTTCCACCTTTTTTGCGGGATCAGCCACGAAAAAGTGTAATTCTTCAATAAGCGCGCAGCACTACAGGCTCACTCAATTTAATTAAGCGAGTTCATATAATCAATGCTGCACCATCCTTATACTACTATATTGATATAAGTTCTTTGTATGTTTGCATGGTGATAAAATATAATAGGTTTTGTTTGTGGAAACACCACGTAAATTTATTACTGCAAAGCTTTCGATCCGTAAGCCCGGATCTTCATCAGTGCTAATAATATGTGACTTATATTGATATAGTTAATCAAATAAAACATCAAGTAATCAAAATATTATATTACATGGCATCTAAAAAGTATACCTGGTCCATCCACAACAGATATTCCCAACATCCAGTTGCAGTGATATCCAGGCTCTGAAACAACTCCTTAGACTGAATACTCTTGAGAATAAAATTGATATACCCAAATGCATCGGAGACACTGAAAACAAGAACGAACTTTTCGTTTGAAACATCTTAGCGCTTCTTCAATAAAGACCCCGTTCACCATTCCAACAATGGTGAACGATGCTGGATAAAACTTTGAATAAAGTCAAACGTGATTCAACATTTTCCAACATCAACCATTATTACCGAACATATTAGGAAGCTTTAGCTAACAGCGACTACGAGTACGAGATTTGATCGCGTGCGAGGAAGTCGTAGTCGTTCTCGTTTCTGTTCAAATGTTGCTTGTATAGCAGTAAACAAACAACGAGAGAAAAAGTTTCTATAAACTAAATCTCCCTACAAAAATTAGCCCCTTCTATACGAGAAACAATACACGAATTATGTGCAAATAAGTCATGATATTAGTATTAGTATTAAGAGATTATTTGCGCCGGACAAACGCTACAAATTATTTTTGAAAAACAAAAACAGCCAACTTTCTTTGGTTTTTTTTAAAAAGTCGTCGTGAGGACTACGAGATTTCTCCAAAATTTCGTACGCAGATGAGCGACGGCCAAAACGTTTTCGTGTCAGTACGGGATGGCGTGAGCGTAGAGCGCATGCGTTTCGCATTGACAAATCTCGTATACTCGTACTCGCTGCTAAAGCTCCCTAATATTCAAACAGAACCAACAACGTTGCATGATCCAACAACGTAGGATTATGTTGGGCTAATTTGAACGGCCCTCAATATTTTTTTAATGTTAGAGATTGTTATCATACACTACCTTCTTTTCTTTGTGCAAATGATGATTTTGTTAAAGTTGGCAAAAACTACTGTGGAACCAAGTCTTTTGAATTCCGCAATTAGCTAGAAAAGGGAACAAAATTAGTTGTTATAACACATGAGACACACATATATTTTCCACTTATATTAAAAATGCTTTCATTAAACGCACGCTTTATTCAATGGTTGATTTGTACCCGTACAGATTTTGCTTCATGGGGACGAGACTCGCAATTTTCATACAAGTGAAAGTCAAATTTTAATTTTAACACCTTGCATTTACAAAATTAAGAACCTATTTAAATCACATACTTGTAAAAATAGTTTCTTCATCATTCCTTGCACCAGACGAAAAAGAGCTGGATCGTGAAGTAAGGACGAAGGATTTTGAAGCCATCTACGAAGATAGAAAATACAGTAAAAATCCGTATACGTATACCTTTATAGTAATGCTTTTTGTAGTAATTGTGAACGAAATAAAAAACGCGGGTTCTCATTTACTAAAGAAAAGAGGGTTATATCGGGCGATATATCCTCATGTTGCGCGCAAAATAGGGTTAGGGTCATGATAAGAGAAAAAATATTCGTGCGCGCCGTTGCCAAAATAGCTTCTCGTTCCTAGCAGGTGCGGCCTGCAGTCATATACGTAGTGTGAAAACAATCCATGATGCTGTGCATGGTTTTGTTGATGCTGTCATCTGGTGAATATTGCGGTTCAAATGAGGCCCGTATAAAAAGACTAACCCGCCATAGTAATAAAATTCGATTTTATCGTAACAGATTTAAATTCGAATTCTATTATTATATATTTTTATTATTATTATTATATTATTTTATTATTATTATTAAACATTTAAAAAAATGTTTACTTGCTACAATTTCAGGTTTTTGGGAGATATCACTCGTTGAAGCATTTTGTATTTGAAATTTCGAGTGTAAATTTTACATTTATTTACACCTAACCCGCAGCAGCTACAGAAAATGCAACCAAAGGCCCTCTGGCAGGAATCGAACCTGCGCCTGCGATTCCAGTGCAGCGTTCTAAGCATACTGTAGACCAAGTTAATTCAACCTGGCTGAGGCTGAGTTGGTCAGTCCAGTTATAAGTCAATTAAGTCAAATAAATGAGGTGTACAGGTTTACGTAGCCTACCGGTAAAAATGCACCAAGTGAAGATCAGCATATGGATTCTGGTAGGACGATACTTCATGTAACCAACTATGAATCATTGATTTTAAAACCCTAAAATTGCAAAAATACAGTATGACTTTGTATATTATAATTTTCATTGTTATTAATAGCCGTCGTCGTCACATTGCTGTTCTACATCGTAAGGTCTCCAATAAGCCTGGTTTTCACTTTGCCTTGTCGGTCGTGAATGTATCAATCAATAAAGACTGATTTGCATAGAGCACACAAAAGACAAGATAGATCTATTGACTATTTCACATTGGTGAGCATGACTTGGTCATGACTGTTATGGCCGAATGGAAACGAAAAGTCAAGCATCTCTCTAGGTTTAATTTTCAAACTTCAAAATACACACTAAAATCTACTCGCACCTATTATGGGCATGTTACCTGAAAGCACTGGCACAAAGAGCGGATTCATCGTAAGCAGTTAAATTGCTGGCAGCAGCACCACCTCCACCTGTAACCATTTCTTCCAAAGAGACCTAAAGGTACATCATATATGAAAAGATACACTACACTTCTGAAATGGAAACCACAGGGATTTGTAAGGATCTTCACCAGGGAATAAGGCGGAATTTCGGAGCTTACGAATTCCACATTGCCAGAACAAAATTGTAAAAATATTCCGCATGCTTTGTGTTGTTTTCTAAAGAATTCCATATTCCAAATATATCTTGAAAATGTTATTCATTCTATTCAGCAGTGGACAAAAAAGTGGATATCCTCAAACGAGTGAAAGAATTTCCACACAGAAATTTCGCCTCATCCCCAGAATCTTCAATAGGCCTACTGTTAAAAAGCCAAGTACAAAAATATTTGAAAATTCTATAAAATTCTCTTTTCAAGCTAATTTCCTCGGTCTATTTAACTTCGCTATTGTTTGGTCATAGAGAAGGGCTTTGGTTTGATATTTTATTGTAAACAATTCACTTTCGATTTTTAATTAATATGTGGGCACTAGTTCAACACAATGGTTTGAGCCACGTTCTCATACATAGTCATAAGATAATACTATAACAACTGAGATTATTTCTCCTAAATTAGGCAGGTTCTCTGCTCTAAATTTTCTAATTAGTTAAAATTATGGGAAAAACAGAATCTGATAACCGATAAAATGTTATTCATTCCATTGGGTCCAGAATAATTCCATTGTCTTCAACTTACCTGGGCGATATTTTCAAAACTGACGACAGAGCCTGCCCCACCTTCATAGTCGTTTATATGGGATGACTGAAACGGAAAACGATCATTCATAACCTTTCTAATTTATCGTCAGGAAGTTTCATTTCAAAAGAGTTTATTGTTATCCTCAAATATCCTCCAACAATACGTTCACTGATTACCAATATGACAAAGGGACCCTTTATATTTGGTGAACTGTTGATGTGGCTTCTCATCTCTCCTACTTCCATGTAACATTTACTTAATCCCACTCTACTAGAGAAGTATTATATGTCTGGACAATTATTGTTCGTCTGGATATGCGTCTTCGAACAGAATAAAGACGAGCACAAGACACATGCATCTATAGACTATAGACGAACTAAGCACAATCGATGATAGTTCGTCTAGACTCCAAACGCCTGTCTTTATATTTAAGCCGCAAAACAAAGATAGCTTATTCGTCCTACAATTCGACGGATTATTCGTCTCTAAACTACACGAATAATATAGAAGACGTATGATGTATCCAGACGGGTAACAGAAAAACGGTAATAGAAAAGCAGGCCAACTACCTGTAAAACAGCATTGACTGCGAGTCCATCCAAGGATAATTCAATACAAACAGTGGGATAGGCACCAGAGCTGTTCACTTCGACAGTGCTGTCGTCTTCTTCAAATTCCAAACCTGGTCTACAAATGTTTTGTCACAAATTCACCATCTTATGCTCAAAATACGAAATTAAAACCACCAGATACTACAGAGTATCAAGATTTCTTTCTACAAATGTGTCTATGATAACCGAGATACACCATCACTCGTTGAGAAGGTGTATTTTTCAATAATTCAGGAACGTTTTTATCCCAGAGTATGTATTTGCCAGGAGGGGAAACGTCCGCTCGAATTTTCATGTGTATGTGTTGATATACAGATATACTTATCTTATCATACTATTATATTTTTAAAGAAGGGACAGAATGGATTATCTCACACAAGACTCACTTTCAGAATTTATTTACTTGTTTTGATAAATCACCACTATTAAGTGTCTTTGGCATGTCTGTCATAAAAATCGGGATGAAATTAAATTCCATATGCATACCTGCAAGCACTATAAGGCACTACCGTAGGAAGCAATTTTGTATTGGCGGGGGCGGGGGGACGGGCTGATTAGCCAGGGGCGATTAATAGGTCATTATTTCCCTCTCAAACTTTACAGATTATCGCTAGTTTACAAATTGTGCACCCCCAGCCCCTCCTCCCGGTTTCTACGGCCCTGTAAGGTCGTTATAAGACAAGGTTACCACAGCGGCAGACGAAAGAGAAACGGAACGAACACCTGCCTGCACGGTTTTATAGCTTATACGCAGGACTTTTATGGAACAGTTTGGAATTGACTACTGTAAATGACTAAGTACCTGTTATCATCTTCTTCCTTGCCACCCAAATCAGGTCTTTCTCCAGGAGATAGCCATACCACGTGATTACTTTTCCCAAGATTACGTGCAAAAAATACATCACTCGCAAAAGCTGCAGCGTCAGCAGAAATGTTTCCAACTGGTATATGGCAGTATCTTGCATGTTCAACTTGGGCCTAAATACAGAACACATGTATCGTTAGATGTTTAAATTAGTTTTTCTATGTAGCAAATATCTGTTGGCATGTAACTTGAAAAATATAGCTCTCCGAACCGTCTACAACGTTTTAAACATTACAGTATTCGCTGGCAAATTTAAGACGAAAGTGATGATTAATAATTCATGCCTAAATTAGCAAACCATATTGCTTTATTTTGCTCACATAATAATACTGGATACCTGATGAAGTATATTGATCCAGTCCTAGGACTGGATCAAAATTAATTCAGTCCTTGGACTGGATCAAAATTAATTATTTAGTATACTAAATGATAAGTGATTTATTCGTATGAGATTTCATTTTAAATCCGACTATGAGGACTGGACTAGATTTCAAGTTCTCGCATTTTGATCCAGTCTCCGGCTTCGCCTCGGACGAGATCAAATAGACCTTTCCCCTTTTAAGTGAAATTTTGATCTAGACAAGTCTGGACAAAAATTTCATCACGGCTTGAAAGAGCATCACAAAATTAGTAATATTCCAAAGTTTCATTGCGAAATGTTGTAAAATGCGGATAATATAGCCTTGCGAAAATTGCCGTTTTTCAGTCATTTGGTATTACAAACGGGAAATTGATAATCAGTTTGATCATCTGATTATCAATTTCCCGTTTGTAATGCAAATGACTGAAAAACGGCAAACTTCGCAAGGCTATATTATCCGCATTTTACAACATTTTGCAACGAAACTTCGGAATATTACTAATTTTGTGATGCTCTTTCAAGCTGTGATGAAATTTTTGTCCAGACTTGTCTAGATCAAAATTTCACTTAAAAGGGGAAAGGTCTATTGCGCGGACTTGAAATCTTTAGTCCAGTCCTCATAGTCGGATTTGAAATATTACGTCAAAAATGAGTTTAGCCAAAAATGGAGGGAGCTTATTTGGTAGGCACCATTAACGACAACGCACCCAATTACAAAAGAAACAATGCCGTGATTACCAGTTAGGAAGAAGTTATTTCGCTGACCTCAGAATTACATTTCGTCAAAAAAGTTTTCTTCAAGATTGGTTTAGAAACAAACTTGGAGTAGGGTTAGGTTAGGGTCAGGGTAAGAATTAGGGTTAGGGTTGGTGTTTGGAATAGGGTTAGTGCTAGTATAACCGTTGCTTTGTTACGTTTTGTCACTCTGAGGCCAGCGAAATAACCTCTACCTACCAGTTACCCGTTCGATTCAATTAATTACGCAATAATTATAATGAAGAATGCTAAATTTTCATCTTGATTACGGAATTATTTAATCACCTGTAACCATGTGTCACTGTATAAGTAATGTTGAATGACTCTTCTTGCGGCATGTCTTTGCCAATCCAGAATGTTGAATGGCGTGTCACTAGTTCAACAAGAAAAGACGAAAATTATTTTGTTATATGGAATTAGTTAGTCAAAGCGTGAACGCGCACGCATCAAGAGACAAAAAATAATAAACAATTTTGTCGCGTGATACACGCGACTCATTGAACTTGAACATATTAGAAATACATTGAATGAAGAAATACATTGAATGAAAGTGAAGAAACGTAGCACAATATTTTTGATAATTGTAAGAAAATTGTGTTTTTATATTGTTATCCTTTAACCAAATCGAGAGCTGTACGATACAAAATATAAACATGTAAAACGGAAAACAAGTGTATATTGTAACATGAGGGTCGTTTAAATAATGGGGGAAAGTCTCTTTTCCCAATTTCCACTCGTGTTGATATAACTGTATATCAACACGGAAAATGTTTTATATTTGTTAAATGTTCCTTCAAAAACAATACTGACGAAAACGTACCTTTCATTGTTGGGAATTGAAACAACAGGAAAATCGTTTAAGACTGGAATAACGGCTTGCAAGTGTTCTTTATCTGCAAAAGCAAAACGATTTTTAAACATAGTCAATTATTACCATCTGTATATATTATGCATGTATTATTGCTGTTGTGCATGATGATGTACCATGTCTACTGGGTGCCTATGTTGCGCAAATAAGTATTCATACCATTATCCACATACCATATTTTACTTGTACATTATTATTAAAACGTTAAGTCTCACCCCATGACGACTGAACAAGAATCATTGTGGGTCCTTTCTTTTCTTCCTTATAATTTGCGAGTGCCCGCTGAATAGCACGAATTGCCTGAAAAGTAATAAGACATGACAAAAGTATAGTTTACCCTTTCGTAATACTCTACTATCAATCACACCGTTCCTACCTTGCCAAAACAAATTTTACGTGCGGTCTTACTCTTAAGAGTATACAACAGAAAACACGATTCAAAATAGAAAACAATTGGCCCGACAAACTCTTTTCTTTTTGGCGGGACAAATTAATTATGGCCTGCCAATTTTATTTTTGAACTGCATGCAAGAATGGTCCCAGTCGGTTATGAAAGAAATGAATGTCATTTTTACTATTTCCATTAAATGCATGGGTACACCATAGATAAAATGTGTCATATGGAACCATTATTCACACTTTATAAATAACATTTTCATTTCAGATGATGCAAGAAGCTTAACTCGACACACTTAAAAATAAACTCATTTTCTCTATATGAGCTAGCCCATCTGTGCCAAGATGTTGTTGTGCCCTACAGCTAGCCCATCTATAGCCAAGATGTTCATGCAATATAACGGGACATAGGTTATTTTCAACTTACATGTTTTGAGTCTGTGTCTACTCTGACTTCAAAATGTAGTTGAGAAGGAGTAAGTATCGGTTCCTCATCACCTTCTTCTGATGCTCCTTTTATTCTAGTTAGAACAACAATAGGTTGTATTAATGCTCAGGTAGTATGCAGGTAGTAAGCTGTACATGTTCTTTGAAGTGAGAAGGTTATACTGTTCCTTTCAACTTTTTATACTTGACGATAACGAAAAAGATGAGGCCACGCAATGCATTCCGGGCAAATCGACAAGTTGCAGATATTTTGTTATATAGTTTTGTTATATAGACGCGAGAGTGAGTTAATTTTCACAAAATATTTGGACGATAGCTTTGCTGTCTTCTAACAGCTTTTTGTGTATCATAATGCTTATATAATAAAGAACTAAACTAACGAAAGTAAATAACACAGTATTTGTATTTCATTTACATAGCGCTGCTGTTTGTTATCATCGCTACCTACAGATATGTACATTGGCACCTAGAGAATGATAACTCACCTTGCATTTCTTTCAGCATGGTAGAGTGAATCTAGATTAGGCATATGATTTCGTCTCACTGTATCCACAACAAAGAATGATGCCTACACATACCATCGAAATTATGAAGCAAATCATTGAGTAAATCGAAATAAAATGGTTATTTTAAAGCAGTATAACATGTATTTATCAGAGCCTATAGCCTCTCAACGCTCTGTTACTGATAAATAACTCATGCAGTAATCATGCAAAAGATCGATGCAACAGGGAGCTACAGTAGGTATATCCAATTTAAGTACACGAAATATATGTTTGTGACAACTTTCCAGAGAGATTAATAAAACTCTTCTCTTCTCAACTGTAGAAACGAACAAAAGATTGGTCGCGTTTCAGGCGGGATTTGAAATTGCATCTTTGGGTTTTTATACTGCTGATCTCAACCTCAATTGGCTTACTTCCGACTCCAATGTGTAGAAGCCCCTATCACGCCCACCCTCGCGCGGTACTGTACGTCATGTCATTTGCATTATAGTGGATCAGAGAAAAGCGACTAAGAAGATGAAGATAAAGATACGACTTTAGCTTTATTCTTTAATGTAAATGGCTACACGCACGAAAATAAAATACCTTTTGTGTTGGGTTAAAAAACACTCCAAATATAGCTCTGTTATTCCTGCAATGCAAATAAGTTAAAAATTATGTACTTTACCAATACACACGATGACACAATATTCTTTACATGTTTCCAAACACTTTTTTCTGGACAAACGAATTCCACTTACCCATAACTATGATACAAATAAATATGTTTTACACTTCCTTCCACGAGATATTTACATTCAGCTAGAGTCTTGAATTCTAATTGATCCAGTTCAAAAGATTCAATTTCCTGTAGCAGAAAAAGAACGTGGTATAAACGAAGAAACGGTAAGGGCACGTAATGGTGTTTGGCATGTGATGGTAACCATTATAATATAGCATTTGTAAATTCTGAACGCTGATTGGCTAAGAGCCATGTTGATAACTCAATGTCAACACAGAAAATTTCTTTCTTTATATTTCTTTGTGCTATATATTATAAAAAAAATACAAAATATTTTTTCCGTATTGATATGCAGTTGTATCAACATCATGGAAATTGGGAAAACTCGCCACACAATTTCTCGTTTTCCCAATTCCCACTCGTGTTGATGTAACTGCATATCAACATGGAAAATGTTTTATATTTGTTAAATAACAAATACTGCAGCCAGCAATTTTTGTTAGATTTTTGTATATATAAGTATTAAATAGGGGGTTGTGCTAAACTTCATGCAGCTTGCAGCTGAGCCGGATTATAGGAAGGACGCTGATAAACCTGATCCAGTTGAAGGCTTTCATGGCTGAGCATGACGCACAGCTACGTACAGATGGAAAGGTTAGTTTGGTATTACGCAGTTCCAGTTAATTGCTTAAACACTTACCCTCCCCGAGTACAGTCGTGCATATGTCTGGTTCACAGAGCAAACGCAACCAAGTGACACAATTGCACGGAACAGTAAAGGAACCTGCAGAAAAATAGTTTCACAGCTAAATAATATGGTGGGATATTACAATATGAAAGAGAATATATAGTTATAGAATCTTTAAATTTTGGAGAAAAAAATTATTTTCTAGTCGTTTCCCATAAAAATACGTTTTTTCATAAAAATACACACCTGCGACTCATAGATTCCTTCAATATCAGGAGAGGAAAGATCAGTTGCTAGCTCACTAAAATGGAGGAATATTATGAGTGTTCAAGACTTCAATAAGTAGAGGTATAGTAATAAGTTTTTTGTGTGTTTGCATGGCGATAATATTTGTTTTGGCTGGTGGAAACGCCACGTATATATTTACTACTGTAAAGCGTTTGATCTGTAAGTCCGGATTTTCATTAGTGCTATAATACTATGTATTAAATATAACTGAACATTAGCCGTTTTCACATTAGAAGACGGACAAGTCGTCTAGACGAACAAATCGTCTTGGTCGGACAAATCATCAGATGTGAAAACGTGTCGAACGAGTCGTCTGAATTTGTTCGACTACTTGTCCGTCTGTGAAGTTTTGAGGGACGATTTGTTCGTCTAGACGAACAAGTCATCGAACACCGTCCCGGATTCGTATAAGTCGAACAAAGACACGAACAAATTAACATATTGCAGTAGCGAGGGGAATGGAACTAGCGCGTGATTGGGATAATCAAAATGGCGTCCAGCAAAACAAAGTCGACGAAGACAAAAATCCAAACGTCGTAAAAACAAAAGTTGGACAGAAGAAGAGGTAAATGTTTTTGTAAGTGTTTTAACGTCGAACGAAGAAAGAGATACACCGTGGGCTTTAACGTTAGAGACCATGGCGTTGAAGAAAAATTCCAAGGAAGCTGTGTTCATCGTTGTTTTCCAGGAGGAGGTACTTTGATCTTCTTGTCGTGAGCAAGTTCTCGCAAATCAGACGTTCTCGTCCCAATAGCCAGCTACTAAGGTGTTGCTGTATGGCAGTCATGTTGTTCCTACTTGGTAACCACTCCCTAACATAATTGTCTGTCTAGAATTCATATTAGCCGAACAAACTGATGGACGATTTGTTCGTCTAGACGACTTGTCCGTCTCTAATGTGAATAGGGCTATTAACTGAACAATGGTAAAATCGTTTCCACATTTTATTGTAATATAAGTTAATACACATTTGATCTGAACGTTAGGGTTTATCCTGCCTCGTTCCCAGGCGTTAATAAAAAAATTCATGCGAGTCACTATATGAAAGGTTTACATGAAGTAGTGCATCGCGACGAACTAGCGCAGGGGCCACCAGAACGCTCATATCCCATTCCCCATTGCGCGCCTATAATGTGATGCACCACTTCATGTAAACCTTTTATATAGTGACTCGTATGTGAAATCGTTTTATAGCGCCTGGGGACGAGGCAGGGGTTTGTCTACATGTATGAACAATGCAAAATTACTAAGTTACAAACAGTTACCTTGCGTGTTCTCTATATAAGGCTTCTGGTACTGAATACTGATACAGATGTCCAGCAGGTTGAGATCGTGGCAACGTCCGTCCTACACGACGCCATGCTAAAAGTGATATGTTTTCATACAGGGTTATTAGAAAACGTTTATGTAATATTCAAAGTACCTCAATTTAAACTTTACTGGATATTACTATGTTTTACTAAGAATTCATTCCAGTAGGCTATTATTCGTACAATTGGCAATTCCAGCCTTTAGTTTATGCCTGCAGGGGATGATGGGAAGTAAGGTATCATATTGCTGATTATGCTGAAAATTTTCAATAAAAACTACCGAAGCAACCGAAATATTTCAATATTCACAAGTATAAGCTATCACTCCGTGTTTACACAGCCACAATTTTTATTTGTTCAGCATAATCAGCAATATGATACCTTACTTCCCATCGTCCCCTGCATGCATAAACTAAAAGCTGGAATTGCCTATTGTACTTGCTTATAGGATATCATCAGATTGTTTTGTATTACTGCCAAAGATAATGTCGTTGCGTACGTTTTTTTCAGGTCAGTACTTCTATTATTTATTCAGAGCCTTTGAATGTGTAATGCTGCACCACAAGATTCAAAATAGTGAGGCTAAAAGTCAACTGATTAATTACCACAAACTTTACACCGTATTGCCACTGCAAAAGTTATACTTACTAGAGCTTGTTCCAGGCTTTGCCGTGCAACAATTCACATAAAATATTCTCGGAATATGAACTTTGATTGCGTGAAGATCCGAGCCAATTAAGGCCCAGAGTTTATATAATCCAGGTGTATCCGTTTCTGTAACCTGCAATATAAAGCATGTTAATATACGCATAAAGACCAGCTATGTAGTTTTTCATTGTATGCTGTCAAGTAAACTCTTCCCAACAGCCCTTTCCTGTTTGCCAATCTATAATGCAACCCATGATATAGCCCCTGGGTACCAGCCAGTTGCATACTGAGGTCGGGTGAAGTTGCGTTCGCACTGACTCGTACCCAGTCGCTTATCCCGTAGAGCATTCCCCAGACTAGTCCCTAGTCAGGAGCCGTCATCTCATTAATATGCAGAAACGCGAAATAGGCGTACTAAGAGGCCTAGGGACTAGGCCGAGCATTCCCATGGGGTTTGCTTCCTATTGTTTCAACCTGCAACAGCCTGCCTTTTCGAAGCAAATTTGAGGGACTGTCGAAAAGTTCCAACATAAATCTCTGTTTTCGTTGACTTTTTACAGTATAGTGCAGTTATCCTCAGTTGTGGTATAGCCAGAGTAAAAGGGATATTAAAAAGAGTTGTGTGGAGATCCAACTGGTGTTACATTCACTTTATAGTCCAGTTCAACATTGACAGATAACATGCAATTTCAATATGGCGTCCAAAAGTATAGGTCTTAGCATTAGTCTGAAGCTGAAATGGGGAAAACTGCATTAAACAATACACTATAGTCTCATACTTGTATCAACTGCCAGTATTGATCCATGATTGATTTAGCCTGACGCTGTAAAAATGTCGACATTCCAGTGACATGTCTTGTTCGTCCAGCTCTAAAATCGATTCCCATTCCCAGAGCTTGAGCTCTAAGACGCTTCTTTTCTGCTCTCTGTTTCTTTTGGAATTCCCATTTTTGTTTCTGGAACTCTACCCACACAGCCCGTTCAGCCTAAGAAAGTGAATGAAGTTTTATAGGAGTTTCATGCAGATCCAACAAAAACTCAGAGGGGGTGGGGGAAAGACCCTGTGCATCAGATTGGCGTGTGTCCACTACGAACCTCCTGCAGTGTCTTGCAATGGCATGTGAAAATTTTTCTTATGCCAAGACCGGTGGCGACATTTATAAGTCGAAATTTAACTCTGGTCTTGTGCAGCTGTAAGATAACCATGCTGCAAGTGCCCCTAATTTGCCATGTCTGAATATGAGTTTTACATAATAAATTTGGAAAAACATCTTTTCCGCGAGTTATTTCGGCCTGTAGTGCCATACGATGTAGCAGTGGAAAAAGTACAAAACCCGTCAAATTTGTTGAAAATGTATCGATTAGGCGCTGGAGGCATCGATGCCGATGTACTTTTACAAAATTTACACACGCACGTCAACAGTAAAGGAATACCGAATGGTTTTCCGTGCAGGATTGCGTAATCCATGCACGTTACGCTTTCCGAAAGTCGAGCAACATCCCAAGTGCATAGATCGCGCTATCCTGCTTGGAAAGCCATTTGGTAATAACCACAGTGAAACAATGACATTTTGAGAATCCCGCGAAAGCATTTTAATTCCTCGTGCAGGATAGCCTATTGACCAATCAAATTGCGTGTTTCACTGTAATTATTATATAAATCATTTTCCCGGCATAACAAAAATCTGATATTTTAGAGAAATGTCACTTCAAGAGCTCCCAGCTGCGAGCAACTTTCTGCATTGACTAGCATGTTGCGAGCCATGATTTGTGATGTCATGGAATAATATAGCCTTCGAAGTACTGTACATGATCAGCGATAACTGCACCACGTTTGGCGTTGCACCAAATATAAACAGGGCGTAGTAAAACACAGTGTTTTACTGCGTCCTTGTTTCCAATTAACACGCGCCAAATTCAAATCGCGCGCGATTGTAATGTCAGCAAACACCAACCGAGGAACACTGTGTTTTACTATTGCCGCTTTGTAATCATGATACTGTAACTGTAACTCAATT
>CACRXK020005261.1:0-28679 GCA_902702795.2 Paramuricea clavata
AATTTATATTTAAAAAATCTCAATTTACGAAAACATTACTGAAATGTTTCATGTTTGATCAGTAATACCCCCCGCCCCAATCTTGATCCATTCGTCACTGGGCCTGGGCCTCATCAGACGTTGCTCATTCGTCGTCCTTTTCAAGACCCCAGCACGTCGCTGGAGTCAATATGAGTAAAATGCTCCTTGTATTAAAGCGCTTTCGTGTAGGAAGTTTCGTTTGAATAAGGCGAGTAGAAATATTTATTTTGAATTTTTCAAAATATAGGGTTTTTACTCGCACACGTGCGCCACGTGTATGCTTGGCCATATATAGCCCGATGCACGTGCAAACCCATCCTCGTTCCCAGGGCTTCTCGGCTGCCTGTGTTGCCGTAAGGCAGCCGAGAAGCCCTGGGAACGAGGATGGTGCAAACCATGCCACTGGGAGTACTTTGACCTGTAGAATCGATTTCCGGTTTTTCCAACCCCCTAGGATGTAAACAGCTGTTTTGATGTACGTTTCACGGGCCGCGCTAAAAATATAAATATTCTGTAAATACCGAAATAAAAGATGAAAATCTGAAGACACAAGCTTGAAAATAACACTGTGAATAGTGGTTTGGATTCTGGTTCGAATGAGACTATTACGAAAAAGATATGTCCAAAGGGGCCGAAGTTATATTCGGCGAAATGTATGGCTAGTTTACATTGTTCGTTTATATATAATGAAATATGATACCATACCTTACTTGTTAAAATTCGCGTCGTACTTAATATTAGGCAAATGAGAACCATGCAATAAGTGTTTTAGTTCTTGTTATTTTAAACGCACGCTTTATCTTTACTACCACAACGTTTTTCGCGCGGATTATATTTCGCGCAGTGCTAAAATTTGCTCACCCAGCGCTGCGCGAATTCTAGTACTGCGCGAATTTTAATACTGTAAGACATATTGTGCCATTGTGGACATTTGACTAATATCAAAATAAAATTATAATGACAATACATTACTCGACTTTGAACAAACAATAGTTTATAAATTCTTAAACTCTTTCATATACATAGTAGCCAGCGATTTGTAGTAGGTAGCCATATTAAAAGTAGGTAGCTGGTAGCATGAACCCAGGCTGTTACTCTCGATATTCGCAACTTTATTAAACCGGTTCATCACATCGATATATAAACACTAAGTATATGAACTAAACATACAGATATTACTACTTTATGTACTGAAAATTTCGGGTGAAACACTTAAAAGACACATATTTGAGTAGCCTGCTCGCATCATTGAAGAAAATTTTGTTGAACAACCCCCTCATTTTACAAACCAACTTGAATACTTAATGAGCCCCCTGGAATGCCGAAATCTCCACCGAGTAAAAATCGCTATTCGACTATACATAACTCGGCCGCGGGGACTGGACACGAAAAAGCAAGAACGTCATGTAACGTTAAGAATAGTGTGCTGCCGAGCTGAGGCTCGGCAGCAAAAAAAGGATCGAATTACCACTGTGATGTGATTTGGACGTACATCGGGCTACGGTGGCACGCGCGTGCGAGTAAAAACTTAGCCTTCGTGGCAGGCTCTCTGGGTAGTAAGAAAAATATTTTGAAAAATTCAAATTCTGCCATCAATCTTATAAACTATTACCTGCCATGCCCAGGCTCGCCCCATGATGCCCTGCATATCTCTAGTACAACAACGTGTTATAATATGCGTTAATTAAGATACGCCAGCACTGTTATGCGAACTGATCTAATTCTATTAGATCAGTGTGCGTTAATTAACTACCTACCTTTTCTTGCATGTGCCAATAAAATACATTTGATTTCGCATATTCAAGTGTTAATGAAAAAGAAAACGTGTGATGTAAATATTTTTGTTGAAGCATTGAAACGATAAATGCAAAAGGAGCAATGGTCCTTGCAATGGTCAATCAGCTCACATGTATATATATTAAATTATGCACTGAAGTGTACCAAAGAAATGTTCATAATCGTCATTTGTTGCTATTTTTCACTTCCGAATGTTAGAATGTAAGATGTAAACAAATGCATTGTGGTTGATAATGACTCTTTATTGTGAAACGCTTTCATGTTTAAAGTTTCGTATGAATACGGCGAGTAGAAATGTTTATTTTGAGCGTTTTTACCAGTAAAGTTCAGTGTTTTTTACTCGCACGCGCGTGCCACTGTAGCACGATCAATGCACGTGCAAATCACATTACAGTGGTAATTTGACCCTTTTTCTCTAGAATTGATAAAGGTTGAATAACCACTGCAGTGCGATTTCAGCACGTGCATCCACAAGAGACCCAGGCTCTATTCACACGTGGCCCCCTGTGGATGCACGTGCCGAAATCACACTACAATGGTAATTCGACCTTTATCAATTCCAGAAAAAAAGGGTCAAATTACTATTGTAATGCGATTTGGACGTACATCGGGCTACGGCCTACGGTGGCACGCGCGTGCGAGTAAAAACTACTGAGCTTTACTGGTAAAAAGCCGATATTTTGAAAAATTCAAAATAAACAATTCTACTCGCCGTATTCAAACGAAACTTTCAACATGAAAACGTTTCACAATTAACTGTGAATGTTCTTGGAATGGCCCTGCGCATGCTGTTGTTTTTATTACTGTAACAATCCAAATTTCCAAATTTGACACAAATGCTTACTATAAATTACGATAATATGCAAACTTTACAAATGGATTATTATGTTTTTATGCGATAAACAAACATTAATAGCGCGTGAGCGATTCTTTGCGCCACAAAAAGACTCCATCAGGTACCGCCAGAACCTTGTATATATTTCCCGCATTACAATCCATGCGCAGGGTGATTTGAATTATGCTCATTAATATTGGCGGATATTTCACGCAATGTTCTCAGTCGCCGCCAATATTCAACTTCTCGTATTCGTGTGTTGATTTTTTTTCAACATTTTTCGAAGCTTTAAATACTCATGATTGCTGAAAAATTGGGATGTTGATTTAACTTCAATGTCGAAAATAATAATGAACAAGACGCTCTCTCGAGCGTTAAGTTGCTGGGGTTTTTTAAATAGGCGCCTGCGTGGTTTGCAACGAGCGGTAAGAGTATATTCAACGATTTGTGGGCTTGATTTGTAATTGTACATAAGTTTATTAAATAGTGACACGTTGCAACATAATGTATACAGCAAATTTAATTAACTAAGGGATGGACCATTAGAAAAGTGATCAGGGGGGGGATTTTCTAAGAGGCAATATTTTTTTTGTACACTTATAGAAGAAATTTTTTTTTCTCACTTGATGGCTGGAAATATATTTTTTTATTAAAATTTATAGGCCTATCTTCCAAGAAAGGAATTTTTTTGGCACTCTGCCTGGGAAGATTTTTTCCTCTAATTTTTTCCTGGGAATAAATTCTTTTTTGGTCCCCCCCCCCATCAGTTTTCTAACGGTCCGTCCCTAAGGTCGTCCTTTCAATGAAGTGGAATCTCACAATCAGGTCCGTTGCACAAGAGTTCATCATATCGCTGAACTGAAGAATTCCTACAGGTCATAAAAGAGATCCACTAAAGAATTACTGTTAATACCCATGAAAAGAGACCCTGGAAGAATTTCAATTTTTACATTTGACCCCTGAGAAAATCTCATTCAAAATATCCATTACCAGATTACCCCCAAAGAATTCCACACAGAAAATATTTGCTTATCCCTGAGGAATTCCAAAGCTAAAAATTTATCACCTCATTCCAGCAGAATTGAAAGCTGGAATAGCCCATTTTGTGCTGGCACTGTGGCACAAGTGTTCATACTTGGGCTATAATAACCCCTTATTCATATTTGAGGATAATTACAGATTTGTATATTTTTATTTTAACTTGTTTATAACAAATTTTAAAACACAAAAATTGTTTATCAGACAGTTAAGGACTAAGGAGTCGTTTGTGAATTAACCCATTGAGTGACAGCACTCTCTCCCTGATGAGTAAAATCCTTGGCATTAGACACAGTAAAATAGTAAAGTAGGTCACATGAGGGTACATTGCCACTTAAAGGGTTATATTGATTAGGGCGCATATATTGATTATTGGTGCAGAATTTAGCTTTTTGCACCTAACTGATGCATGCGATAGACAGTGGTTATATTTCACCTCAGGGCCGTAGCAACCAGGGGGGGGGGTGCTGTTTGAAAACTAAATTAAAAAATTTCCTCGGGCCTTTGGCCATTGCTTTCAGTTCCCCAATCAAAAAGAGCTTCCCACAGCACTGCACTCCCTGAGCTATTGGCATTAAAATTTTACATAACTTTATATTAGCAGTCAGTGGTGTAGAACTGAATCGCTAACAAAGAGGGCCCTCAAAGAGGGGGGGTGACAAGACGTGGGGTAACCAGGCATTGAGGGTGCAACATGGTAAATAATATAAATAGTTCCAGTATTCGCTTTTGGTTCTAGCAATTCTTCAATTGGTGATTTTTAACTAAAGGGCTTAATTAACATCAAATAATACACTCCAAAATATTGAAGCTATTACATGTTAGAGCCACATAAATATCATCAAATGGTTAGATCATAGTAAGGTACAGATTACTGATAGATTATAAATTTTGCAATCTGCAAAAATATTGCGAGGTTAATCTTCCCAAGTTGACATTAAATTTTTAACAAGGGGACCCCTCTGTTTGCAATCTATTAAATAAGCAAATAAGTTACAAGTAAAAATCATGAATACATGATGCAGTTTACAACAAGAACATGGGAGTTTTAAGCTAATAGTTCAGTCCTATAACCAGAATAATAAGTGGACCTTATGTAATGTTAACATAATACAGCCAATGGCTGCAAGGTTTATCAATTAAAAACATCTATCTATCTAAGGAATACCAATCCAAGATTGTGTGTCACGTACCTCGTGTGTCACTTCAAAACAGCCAACATTTGAGCCTTCTTGAAAATAGAGCTAGCATGCAAATATGACAGTTCCAATACATGTAAACAAATACGATTTTTATGCAGACTATTGGAGCAACCAAGACTATAAGCCATATTAAAGCGTATATAGATGTAAAACTTCACAAAACAAAAATATAAACGTTCAGAAATAATGGTACGACGAATAAATAACACAGTTTAATATTGTCAGTTAATCCACCTCGGAATATAGGGTCATTCCATTTATTATCCGCACCCCCCCTATGGATGAGCTCTGGTAAAAATGTTACCTGTAGGAATCAGATTTCAGAGAAGTACCCTGTTGGAATCGACAGTATCAATCTAAACCCTAGGAATGCTGCTAATTGCCAATATCTCACTGGTAGGAATCTGCTAATTGCCAATATCTCACCGGTAGGAATCTGCTAATTCCCAATGTCAGACCGGGGGGGGGGGTGAGAATAATAAATGAAATTATTATGATTCTCATAATAAATATTTGGCAATATAGTATGCTACACCTTGACGGCAATATCTGACCGGTAGGAATCGGGCCAAAGGAATCTGTTAATTCCCAATATCTGACCAGTAGGAATCCCCTAAGTCCGAATATCTGACTGGTAGGAATCCGCTCATCCATAGGGGGGGTGCGGATAATAAATGGAATGACCCATACTCCACTCCTCGATAGTGAAACGTCGACATAATTTTGTATATTCTTGATGGATTTCTTTCAAAAAGCCCCCAGAAGAAAAAGTGTGATTGAAAGAACAATTTGACGTTCACTTTATACACTTACGAAGGCTTTAAGACCGTTAAAATAGCGAAAATGTATGCACGTATTGTTTCGTATATAGATCAGTGGGAATTTCCATTTTGCGACTATCCATGGAGAAGGAGAAGGAGACCAATTTCACCCGAAACCTATAGTTAGTGATGGGCGATACCGAGTACTCGGTATTCGATACCAGCGATACCACAAACAGCGGTATCGGTATCGATTACTGACGTGGTATCGTTCGATACTTGCACCCTTTTTTAATGAAATGACTTCTTTAATTTCACTTCTTGGTTGAGTAAGACTTTATTACAAAAATAAGTGTGAATTTGGAAAAAATGCGGTTAATTGACAAAAATTTAAGGAAATTATGGAAAATTTTTGGATTTTAGAAGAAAAAAAATGGGGAAAATTTGCCGATGTCCGGAAAAATTTGGGTATGGCCGGAAAAAATTTTTAAACCCTAAAATGGTACACTGACCGAAATTTTTTTGGCGACGACGGGGAGGGGGGGGGGGATGTCGCATACAGGAATGTAAAATGCCTTTCCGGGGGGGGAGGTCGCATACAGGAATGTAAAATGCCTTTCCGCTGACAGGCAGGTATCGAAAGTAGCAATACTAGGAATTGAAGTACTCACTTCCGGTATCGAAAATTGAAATTTTGTGTTCATTTTGGTATCGAAATAGGTATCGGTATCGGCCGATACCGATCTTAAAAGTATCGGTATCGGTATCGAATTAAAAATCCTGGTATCGCCCATCCCTACCTATAGTTGCTGGCACAGTGCCCCAGCAACTAACAAGTTCAATGTATGAATATCAGCGGTAATATGACGCCATATTCCCCCACCTCACCCCCAGCAATACTTTACGTACTTCCGGCGTTCCACGCAGCCTGTCACGTTCTGTAGTCACCTTTTCCGCGAGGTGAATCCGATATAAAACAATTACCAAAAGTTATTATGCAGCTGTTCGACATAGTATTAAACGGAGTATTAACGTCGCGAGTGTTTTTGTGACTGTTGTTAAAAATACGACCTACAAGAATATGGAAACAGATGTCCCAGATTTGGAGCGAAATCATCTTCATTGGTTTCGAAAAGACTTGAGGTTACATGACAATCCTGCCTTGCTAAAATGTTTGGAGAATTGCGAGAACTTTTATGGAGTGTACATACTCGATACAGAAGCTTGGTTGCATCTGAAGACAAATTCTAGTTCCACAATATGGAGGTTCATACTTCAGTGTCTGAACGAACTTAATGATAAGCTGCGAAATTTTAACTCTCGCTTGTTTGTTGTACAAGGATCGCCACTGCGTGTTCTCCCAACGTTATTTGAGAAGTGGAAAGTATCTCGGTTAACGTTTAACACTGCTTGTGATCTTTACTCGAAAGGAAGAGAAGATGTCGTGTTCTCTCTTGCAAGCATTGCAAATGTCGAGGTTATCACTCAGACATCACACACATTGTTTGAAATTGAACGGTAAGATTTGCAGTTATAAATAAATAATAGAAAGCCACAGTTCCTTAATTAATCTAGTACAAACAGCCGGTCTTTGTAGCAATGTTAGGCGAAATATTTACGTGGAATATATTCGATGTGCTTTTACATGTACGCCAGTTTTGCGTACATGACAAAGATTTTTGGAAAAGCAATAGATTTTTATAATTTGAGAATGAAATTTAAATCGAATGAGAGTTGGCTGTCAACAAGGGACATTTCAAGCTCTGTATCTGCCGCACGAAAATTTTTCATTATTCATTATTTTTGAAAAATAGGCTTAACAAAACACCAAACTGATCTCCAGATCAAAGTCTTATTGCTGCATTCCGCAAGCGCAACTCAAATTGTATCTTTCTAAAGATATTACTTGCCAGAATGCCTCTATTTTTCATATCAGCCCTGGTATGTATAGAAATATACTGTAGTGTAGGACGTATTTTAAAAATTAAAATGAATTATACACCGATTTACTTCAGATTTTTATGGGGTTTTTTAGGGGCTGATTACATGGAGGATTTTCAACCCCGGGGTTGAACTCAGCCCTGTTTACCAGGTTGAAAATTCAGCCCTGTCTGTAATACCACTCTATCAAAATCAAGCGCACGATTACATGACAAAATTTTCAACCCAGGGCTGAGTTCAACCCCGGGGTTGAAATTTCAGCTAGCAGGGTTGAACTCAGCCCTGGGTTGAAAATTTTGTCATGTAATCGTTTCAACCCAGGGTTGAAATTATCATGAGTTATTCGAGCATGCGTGGTAGTGACTATTTATTACAAGAAAACAAAACGAAGGCTTTTTTACTTCCAGGAATCGATGCCGAGAACGTATACTACAGCGTTTCAACCCCGGGGTTGAAATCGTCCATGTAATAGCAAAAAAATTCAACCCGGTTAGCAGGGCTGAGTTCAACCCCGGGGTTGAAAGTTCTCCATGTAATCGGCCCATTGACAAGTGTTATTTTCCGCTGGCTGAGGCACGAAAGAAGCGGAAAATGTTTTCTCACACACTGCTGGGGGCCTGATGAAATCAGGGTGTTACAGGGTGGTGCAGGTTATATGAGCATATTTTTGTTGTTGCTCACCGTAGCTTGACAGTATCCCGCCCACCCAGCCCTTTTATGTTTATTAGTACAGAACGGCGTTGGATTGGATATATATGTACCTGTTAGGGTAATTATTAAGCGAGCATTTGTAATGTATGGTAGTTTAAATTAATAAATGTCAAGCTTGCGGCTGACGCTGCAGCAGCTCCAAATAAAAAAAATAATGAAAAAATAAAAATGAAAAAATCCCACTCCAAATTTTTGAAAATTGTGGACGAGAAACATGATATCAATTTCCATTGGCCTAAAGGCTGGTTTTAATACACTGGTGTTTTAATACACTACCAGTAGATCACAGTAGGAAAGTTTTGAAGGATTTGTAAGAAATTTTGGAGGGAAGTGACTCATTGTTTAACTGAGTCAGTCCCCTCAAACATTTCTTACGATTCCTTCAAAACTTTGTCAATACGTCACAACATTCATTGGCGTAAATATTTGGTTTCACAACATATACGATGTGTGGAGAAAATGTGGGCATTTAAAAGGGGGTGGAGCTTAAGTATAATATATTTTGCCTTCATAAATGTCTTGTTTGGCAACAAAGTATAACTTACTTGATGGTTAAATGCCCATTCATAAGAATTTTCAGCTTGTCAGGGCAAACGTTTCAGTGTTTATAAATACATTTTGCTCAATTGAACTGTCTGACCTTAATTTACTGTCGTTCCAATTGAAGTGTTCCTCAAATATTGATTCAATACATTACCTCAGGCTGACCAATTCATTTCATCAAGTTCCTCGAGATATTCATACACTTCCTGTGAAAGAGCCAATTCCAAGTATTTGATCATTTCTGGTCACTTCCTTTCTATTTATGATTGGTTAGTTGCACAAACAACAAAGGTGATTGGTGCATTCAAACTATTCAACAGGAAGTTTACAATTATACTAGGAAGTGTATGAATATTTCGAGGAACTTGATCAAATGAATTGGTCAGCCCAAGGTAATGTATTGAATCAATATTTGAGGAACACTTCAATTGGAACGACAGTAATAGTGCAAGAAATTCTATACTGGTATTTAGCTGCTTCTGAAGTCTCACCTATTAAAGCCCAGTTTTATTGTAATTATGCAATATAATTATACAAGTGATGAACGTTTATGAGTGCAATGGTAAAAATATTTTCTGCAAAGCTGATCTGCTACATTCTCTTGAACGAAAGGGAGAATTTTGTTCACTCATGGTAGAGACATATTCTTCCAAAAGATGGAGCTGGAGCCATATATCTACGAAACAACACCTTGACTTGTTTTGAAAGGAGGTTAATTAGATGACAAAATCGTCTCCCTGACTCCATTTACTATAGTACACAAATTTTTACAAGCCTCCAATTTTTCATTTGTTATGAATTATATTCTCCTTGAAGGGTTGAATATAACCAGGGCATTTGTTTGGATTCATATTTCTAGTTTGGCACCACATTATATTCTGCCTTTGAGTTTGTTAGTTTGTTTGTCCGTTTGTTAGTTTGTTCACATCAATATGTTTCCCCAATCGCCTAGTCAAAATTCCTTGCATGTGCTCAAAATTTTTGCGGGAAAATTAATTAATCTTGGAATCTCAGGACCAACTGTTTGCTGGGCTTTATCTCTGGTTTTATGCGCCAAACAAGGACAAAAATACCACTGTTCGAATCAGCGTAAACCTTGTATTTATGGATGAGAAATTGATTTCAAAATTGATTTCTTTTCCAGCGATTCATGGCTTTTGAAAGACAAGCCGCTCAAAATAATCCTTTCATGTTTTCTGAATTCCTTTTTTCAAGGAAAGTTTTCTTTCCAATTAATCTTGGACTCTTTCTTATCTCTGTTTTTTTGTGCCCAATAAGGACAAAAATACCATTGTTCAATTAAGTTAATTCAGCGTAAGAAATTGTACTTACGGATGTCAGATGTATTACTAAACAACAGTATTCTAGCGATTTATGGCCTTTGAAAGTCAAGCGAAATTGTATTGTTGACAAATCGCTCAAAATTATTAAACTAATTAAAAATGCAGTCCATTTGATCATTCATAACTTCGGTATCGTTAGTTTTCGGCCGTCATCCAGTATATTCGTCTCACTTTTCTCCTCATTTTGGTAGTATTTTGAGCCCCAAGAAATTTTATTTTGAAGGCTTTAAAATGCAGTTTTGATCCTAACATATGAACCAGCTAGCGACCAACAGGAGAATGTAGGCTATATAGGCGGAAACGCTGGAAATTTTATTTGTAGGCGGGCACGGGCGGGGCACCGCAACCAGTACTGTGTCTGGTTTAGTACTATTGTTCTTCTCGATTATCTATATACAAAATCTTTTATTTTGTCTAACATTTCGGTTCGGAAAGATAGCATTCCCGGCAGTGGCGTAGCCACTGGGGGGGGGGGGGGACAAGTCCCCCCCACTCTCCTTCAGAACCACCTTTGAGATATGTTTAAATCTGTTGAGAAACTGGGGGGGGGGTGGGTAACACTGATCCGATTTTTAGCTAAAAACAGAAAGCTACCATTGTAAATAGATAGACAGTTCTAAGAAAAGACATTAGGAAAATTGCATAGTTCAAAGTCGTAAAATGTATTATTTTTCGTGTATTTTATATAATGTTATGATTTTCTGAATCCTGTAAAATCTCACTTTAAAATTTGAACTTCAAAGTCTTAAAATGTACTATTTTTTGTGTATTTTATTGAACATTGAACATTGAACATTGAACATTTATTTAAACACGGTAAAATCTTCAGTGTAGAATAAAATACAAAAACTATTAATAAATTTCACACATCACTATATACACACTAATTTCCTAACTAAAATGCACTGTTTTCCAAGATTGCCGTGTGGGGATCCCATTATAATGTCAAGAATTGATTAATTTCATTTTTGAAATGCCTCAATGATTTGGACGTACGTGCAGTTTGAGGAAGCGCATTCCATAAACTTGCTCCACTGTAGCAGAAACTACGCTTCATAAAGTCCGTACGTGGTTTTGGTAAATTTAGCTTCATTTCTGCATTTCTTAAGTTATAATCTGTGCTGCGAAATGTAAACATGTTTTGTAAATACTCTGGCGTTAGCTTATTGATAGTTTTAAACATTAGTATAGACTTGTGCTTTTTCCTACGTAAGGAAAGATTGTCCCAATGCAGTTTCTCTAAGAGAATGCTAGAGCTGACATCGTAGTTGGATTTCGTAATCACTCTAGCAGCTCTATTCTGCAATTTTTGCATTTTTTCACATAATGTTGCGCCAAATTCGTCCCAAATGGGACTACAGTAATCAAAGTGAGGTTGAATTATAGCGTTGTAAATTTGGATTGCTGTTTCAGTTGATATAAATGGTTTTATTCGCTTAAGAGCACCTATAGCGGAAGAAATCTTTTTACACTTCATATCAATGTGTTTAGACCAAGACAGATTTTTATCAATAATTACACCTAGTGATTTTGCCTCATCAACTTGTTTAATCACACGACCATCCAGGTCAATATTGATATTTTCGTTAGTGTGCGCATGCATACGTTGTCGAGATCCTATTATCATAAATTCTGTCTTGGCGATATTAAGGCTTAATTTGTTCGCTTCCAACCAGCTTTTCAATTTTTTTAATTCCGAATTAATAACATTTTCTAGTTCAGCGATAGTGTTGGCCGCATAACTAATGTTCGTATCATCAGCAAACATTCTCGGTACTGCTGCACTGAGACAATTAGGAAGGTCGTTAATATACACAAGGAAGAGTAATGGTCCTAAGTTACTTCCCTGTGGTACACCACGTGTAACTGATGCAGATGATGACAAGCAACCTCTAACATTACATTTCTGAGATCGACCGGTCAAATAAGATTGAAACCATTCGAGACTTAATTGATCCATACCGTAAATTCGAAGCTTCCGCAGCAATATCTGATGATCAATAGTATCGAATGCTTTTTTAAGGTCGATAAATATTACTCCATTGAAGAGGCCATTGTCAATATTAACTGACCAGTTACTAGTGGCTTCAAGAAGAGCAGTAAGTGTACTATGTAACGACCTGAAACCGGACTGGCAATGCGTTAACAAGCTGTTAGAACTGAAGTAATTATAAAGTTGCTCAAAGATTAATTTTTCGAAGATTTTGGCTACAGCTGAAATAACTGATATTGGTCGATAGTTATTCGGATCATTCCTTTTTCCTTTCTTAAATATTGGTGTTACTCTAGCCATTTTCCACTCGGATGGAAATATGCCAGTGTTAATTGATCTGGCAAATATATCAGTTAATGATGGTGAGATTATTGCAGCTGCTATTTTTAACAGCTTATTAGGAATGTTGTCGAGACCTGGAGCTTTTCGTTCGCTAATTTTACTCAACAGAATATAAACCATATCAACCGTAGGAGGTCTAATGGAAAATCTCTGCTCAGTTGATTCTAAATAGTCTTCAGGGTTGACGTTAGAAATGGGTATCTGATGATATAATCTTCTGAATTTTGTAAAATCTCACCCCAAAATGCATGAAATGGTGTTTCATAGGCTCTGAATTTCAAAATTTTTCTGGGGGAGCATGCACCTAGACCCCCCTAGATTGTTCGCGCCTTTGGCACTCTTGTCCACCCCACTTTGTAAACCCTGGCTACGCCACTGATTCCTGGCCTGTTTAACAACCAGAATAGGCAACACCCTTCAAAGAAGAGTGTACAGGAAATCACAGAGAAAACCTCCCAGTACTGATGACTCATCATACCATCCAGTCTCACACAATTTATTCACAATATGTAGTTCAAATGAAGCTGAATTACAAGGGTTGTTTTATATACTACCCCAAATAAATGTGTGCACAACGTAATCAAGCGATCAAGCAGACCAACAATGGAGATATCCAGTATAAATGAAGACAAAAAGTCATTGCCACTATTCCGTACGTCAAAGGAACGTCAGAAAGAGTTGAGAGAATTTTAAAACCCTGGCCTATAACATCTCGGTGGCACATAAACATTCAACAACTTTATGGGACATGTTAACTAAAGTGAAAGACCCTTGAACACCAAAGAATTGTCAATTAGGAGCAGTCTACAGAATAACATGGCCAGGATTTCTGGTCAAGGGATGGCCAAAAATATTCCAGGAGGGGCCCTGTGCCTTTATTGTGTGAAAATGTATATATTTAATAATAATAATAATAATAACACTTTATTTATTGAGGATATAAACAGATAAAGTTACAACTTTTTTCCAATCTGGTCCTCCTAAACTCTATAGACACAACAATAACATTAAACATGACTATATTCAGTGCTTCCTAGGAGTATGAACAAATGAAATCATGGGTATAATGGACTCCCACTGATGTAACCATGCATAATATAGTACAATGAACTTTTAGGGGGTCTGGGGGGATAATAGGGAAAATTTTTAAATTCTAGAGTCGGTAAAGTGCCATTTTTAGCATTTTGGGGGCTATTTTAATGTGTTTTGGTGATTTTAAATAACCAGTTACTGTAACACATAACAACTCTACTTAATCACAAACGAATCCAGAATGTTTAAAACATAGAAAGATATCAAATTTCCATTTATACAAGAAATGAAAATATAATGCAAATGCTTGTAGCCTACTGGTCACTGCTGCTAGCTATTTTATAGGTGAAACTGCAGGAAGAACGCTATCGAATGCAGAATTATTATTATAATTATTATCATTACTGGATTTATAACTACATACAATAACATAAGTTAAATTACTATGTAGTTTACAACAATATTAAAAAATTTAATTACAATTATTTACTATCCTAATTGTTGTTCATAGTATTAAAAATGTTAAAAAACTCAATAATAATTCAGGAGGAAAACACAAAGAAAAATCATAAGCGTGTCGTATCTTTATTATGTGATAAAAAATCATGTTAATTTACATAAACTTTAGCTTTGATTTTCTCGGTTTAGACAAAGTTTATTTTAAAAATTACTTCGCCAATGAACTCATATAAGATGAGTTGTTTTTTAAGCCATTTAAAGCACATATCTGATAAAACACTCCTACGTATATCTGATAAAACACTCCTCTACGTGTGCTTTAAATAGTACTTAATAGCATGTAAAAGCGGGCTATTTTTAAATCTATTAGTTCTACTAAAAAAGTTGTATAAACAATTTTGTTCCCTCTAGTGTTTCTATCCGTTACCTCAGATCTTTTTGGAGGAAGCAAATGATTAAGCTTATGATCTTCTTCGGTCATATCTGATATTAACTTGAAACAGTGGTCTTTTCTTCGTTGTTCCAATGTTGTCAACTTGTTCGCTTTCAATACCTGTTCGTAATCTTGTCCTGGATATATTATGAAGAACATAAACGCTGTTCAGCAAAAAAATAGCAGCTCACCATATTATGAACACCAAGGCCGGAGTTCTACCTGCTTGGAATTTACATCAAATTTCGGCCAGATAATGTTTTTACAAAACTGGTATATTCGAAGAGTGAAAAGAACAACATTAATATATGCAGTGATGTGCCAGGCGCATACTTTAGTTTAATACACCCTTTCGATTATAATTACGTCATTTGGCCTGGGAGCCTCGCTCTCATGAATCGTGAGCCAATCACATTGCGTAATTTACTAATGAGAGCGAGGTTCCAAGACCAAGACCAAACACCCCTGGTTCACAAAATTTGAGTTCGAGAAATTTTTTTCATTATTCTACATTATAAGTAGCCAAAGAAGCTATATATATAAAAAACCGGATACAAATAGGTGATTTGCGAAATTGAGAGCAATTTAAAATCTGTTCAGTTTTTTTTTATACACCCTGTAGGGATTAACGTAAGGATTAACCTTACGAATGGCGTTTCAAAGATTTGCTGACTGTCTGTCTATATTTTTGGATATTAAAATACAAACTAACAGGAATATAAGGCGTACACAGAGCAAACACAGAAACATGTAAGACTGGATTTTGTTACAAATTATTTCAAATTACTGTTGACTTTAGTTACTATTAACCATAAAAAATTGTTACCACGCGCAGTATGCGTAGTAGCACGGGACTTAATTCATTATTAGCATTTATTGTTTGTATTATCTTCAACGCCTGCTGCAAGTCGATACAAACAATTTCTCGTGGGACTTCTCCCTTAGCATGTGTTCTTCGTACTAGTATTAAAAATGCTTGCCAAAATTTGTATTCAACAGACATAGTGTTCATGAAATTTCTTCTTGACAGTTATCATGTTTGTCATACCCCATTTGAGTTGGCGCCAATGTAAAAAATTCTGTAATGATTTTATCCGTGGTCATGCACCCGTTGCGGTCTGTCGAAGTTTCTCGAAACATTTCTTCGTGCATGCATAACGCAGTTTAAATTGTGATCATGCAACACAGTCCTCTTTAAATCTCTTTCTTTCAATTACTTTTCTACTGTACCTATACTGTGTAAATTGTTGTACTGCGTTCATTTTCAAATATTAATTTCAAGTTTTATTTGATAAACCTCGTGAGATTGTAAACAAAATTAACCGTCCTGTTGAGCCGCCATTTTGAATATTTTTGCTCATATTGATTCCCAAGCCCCACTCCTATACTGGAGTACGATTAATGTAATAATTTGCTCATGCAAATAATTGTATTTTTTGTATATTCCTATTCTCGGCTCGGTTTCGCAGGATTTCATGGCAAACAAGATTACTGTTTTAACCACGAACAACATCTACAATCGTGAACAAGAGTATCGAAATTTTAGGAAAATGTATTCAACTAATTTCATTATCTTTTTGTTCCCCCTCCCCACCCAATGTTGCTATCACACTATATTTACATTTTTCATTTTTTTTACATTTACAAAACATGGCAGGGAACACGCAACAGCTTTCGCCAATTATAGCGGCCCTTTACATAATTCTTATTACAATACGAAGTAATATTACTCAAGACAGTTCACTAAATTAACTAAAAACAACACAACTTTGAACTGGACAGACTATTACAAGACAAACATATATAGATTTAAATGTTCGTGGATCTTCAACGTCGAAAGTATTTTCTGATGCCGATTTGTAATAACTGCGTAGATCGTTTGTAAATTCATTCAAGGATTTTCTCTTTACATTTTAAACGTATTTCAGTAACATTGTCCTGGGGGGATATTTTACTGTAGGTAAGATAAAGGAATCGCAACTGTCACAGGAATCGCAACTGTCACACCAATTAATATTTCATTATTAATATATCAAATTATGTCCGCGATTGTAGATCATCTGACTACACTAATCTGTGTTTTACATTAGATACATTGAGGGCAATGGAGGTAACGTTCCTATCAACTTGGAAGAATTTCAACATGTTTTTTCGTCTCTTGGCCAACCACTACCTCCTGTAGAATGTGTAGAAGCACGACATTTTGCGAATTGTGCAACGCCTAACTCTGATTGGTTGGAAGCCAACTTTGGAATACCTACACTGGAAGATCTGGAATTCGTTGATATGTCTAATATTTCCACGACATCGTTGATGAATGGAGGAGAAGATGAAGGACTAGGACATTTTAAAAACTTTGTGGAAGAGGTTGGTAGTAGAAAATAGTAGAAAAAGTAGAGGATGAAACATATTAGAAAACAGACGCTCTCTGACCAAATAATTTCATATTTAATTACAAGTTTTCGGCTATACCAGTCAGTAGCTTTCGACGCGGTTTGAGTGAAAAATAGTGTTTATGCAATTATGTGGAAAACACTTGTTGGTTCGCCATATTTCTGATTTGCAAAACATGCAGTAACTAAATTAATAATAATTTAAACGTATATGCATTTTAAAAGGAAATTTAGTTGTATTGAAATTACGGGAACCACTTGAGTATTTTTACAAAATACAAAAACAACGCGGGGCCATAGGTTCAATCCCTACCAGAGGGCCGTAGGTTCAATTCCTACCAGAGGACCTTGTGCTGCATTTTTCGCAGTCGTTCCTGGTTAGGTCTTAAAATGTATATATTCCACTTGGATTACAATCCCTAACATTCTAATATTAATTCCACCAAGTGAAGTGCAATAATCTAAATCATTGAAGTCAACGCTAACTCCGAATAGGAACATACTTTTAATACAGTTCTAGCTTTCGACTATGTTTTAGTCATCATCAGGAATCCTTGATGACTAAAACATAGTCGAAAGCTAGAACTATATTAAATCTTACTTTTTTGACCCACCATTCGAAAGATTATTTTATGAGGATTTCAACGGTGGTTTTCGTTTTAAAGGGCGGGTAAATACTTGCCGAGATATTTTAATCTTCCCCACTCGAAAGTCGGAAATGTAAATATAAACCGGACGGCATTGACATTCTTTGTTTTTGATCAGTAGACGCCATGTACGCTACAGCGTACCTATTTTATATATATATATATATATATATATATATATATATATATATATATATATATTTTATATATATTTTATATATATTTTATATATATATATATATATATATAATATATATAATATAACTAAACCTGTTGTCGACGCTATAACTAAACCTGTTGTCGACGGCATATGGCGACTACTGTTCCAGTAGACGCCAAGAAACATGCACGAGTGAGTTTTTCAAAGATTATCAAAATTGCACGAGTCTGAAGGATGAGTAAAATTTGACTTCTTTGAAAAACTCTGGAGTGTATGTTTTTTTTTCAAAATGCGCGAGAAACCATACTATTACTTATTAATAATACACATATGAAAAAATTACACGCTTCGATAACACACCTGCGCACTCACCGACCGACCCACGCTGTTAAAGCATTGTTTTCATTGCTTGTTAGCAAACTGTTTTGTTTTGTTAATTGCATAGTGTTTAGTTTCAAAAATAATTGCACTGCTCTTAGCCAATCAGAATTGAGTAATTTCTTCATCTATTGTATTGCAAATTTAAGATCACAAGATATGATGAAGGGAAGAAGAGTCAATCACCAAGGGAGTCGAGCAGATTGAGTCCATACTTTAAATTTGGCTGTCTTTCTGTAAGATATGTATGTCATGAAGTTCAACGCTACATTAGCAAGGTAACGCATATCTTGCTGTCTTTTATTCATTATATTTTTCGTCGACTAGTCGATTACTGTTGAAATTATTATCACAGCTAAAATAAAAAGCTTAGGAGGTCTGCTTGTGCTGAATGCTTTTTCGTAATTTTAAAGGTATTTTCTTTGCTTTCGTCGTTGCACGAGTCTTTTCTTTTGCTCTCCAATGAAATTTGAGAAAACTAAACTATTGCTTGACAAATAATGTCAAATTTCGTTATTTCTTTATAGAGGGACGTAATTTCTGGTTTCCTCAAAGGCCTGGAAACTAGAGATTTTTTCATTATGTTGGCAAGTCGTATCCGAAACTGGGATAGGATAAATGGGAATCCTGTATGCTTGGATATTCCTTGGGAGGAAAACAGTGAATATTTGAAACAATTTAGACAGGTATGTACTATGTAATACGCAGTGTACATGCTCTAAATGTCTCGGTGTTGCCAAAATGATGTAAATTATTGCAGCTTTGTAGACAATGATTAAGTATACAAATGTTAACACAATTTTTGTGTCAGTGAACACCAAATTTACACCCCAATAAGTGTATTGAAACACCTAACACTTATTGTGTGTAAATATCACGATTGATGAGTGTATTTGGTGTTCACTAACAAAAAAATGGTATTAATATTTACACTATAAAATCGGTACACAGCTAAAAACGATCAGGTTGTTGCAATATTGATGTAAACAGGATTGAACAATGTTGTGCTGCCCACATTGTTCACAGTTGTTAACAATATCGAACAATGAGTTTTTTCTGTGTCGGTGTAATGTTCTCAGGTGAATATGATGTTTGTGATGTTACTCTGAGTGTATATCCACACCGTACGTGGCAGGCATATTTTTCAAGCTTGTACGGTGTGGATATACACTCAGAGGAACATCACAAACATAATATTGAACAATGTTGTTACACCTGATTCAGGCTCAACAATATTGTTCAATGTTGTTGACAAGTGTGAACAACGTGGGCAGCAAAACATTGTTCAATCCTGTTAAACAGCAGGCTCATGATTTTTACGCGTGTCAGGCTACAAGCTGCCATGATTTACACCATTGGTGTTATAGGAACACCCATGCAGATATTTAGAGTATAAATACAATCATATATATGCTCTTGGTCATCAAAATGTTTGATGTTTTGTAATTGTAAATGTAGTATTATATACATCAACTTCAATTTTTTTGAATGTTTCTTTTTTTATATTTATTAATCTGAGAATTAACGCTCATGGTCTAGTGGCGATGTTCGGGCGGAAATATTTTACTTCATCTTCATTTTATTTATCTGTATATTTTACTCGTCTTTACCTTACCTATATTGCCGTGTAGACAAACAGTTTTTACATTGTATATTTTGTATAAGAATAAGAGGAATGACGAACAATCAAAAGCATTATTAGTCTTACGTTTCTTAGTTTCATATTGCGGTTATCTTAAAAATCAATAAGGACCTTTAGCAAGCAGGACGGCAACGTTACGACGACTTACATGCAGGGGGTGAACAATGGACATACGTAAAGAAAGTCCTGACAAAAGTTATGTTTCTGAACTTGTTTAGTTTTGTGTATGTGTGAATAAAAATTGTGATTTCAAGTCAAAGATTAGAAAAATACAGTAGATTCAAAATTCAAGATGGCGGATTTGAATCAGAAATTCATTTTCAATTCTGAGTAAAAACTCTCTAAACTTGTCTATTTTTCTAATCCTTGACTTGAAATTACAATTTTTATTCACACAGTTACTATATATACTAAACAAGTAAGAACAGGATATACCATATTTTATGGGGGGGGGGGGCACTTTTTAATGTCCACCCCCTGTATATTACAATGATTTTCATACTATTATAGAAAAGAAAGGAATAACTTAAAGTACCATGAAAGTTTTAGACGTCTTCATAGTTTTGTAATCCACAGACATTCACGTCTTGTATATAGAGAGCCTGCATTTCAAGGTACCTACTGTATACAGTGTATTATTATTCGGCTGACGACCTTTACTTCTTATAGGGCAAAACAGGCTTTCCTTGGATCGATGCTAATATTGCTAAACTAAAACAAGAAGGTTGGATTACTTATGAAGCAAGGCAATCCTTGGCATATTTTCTTACCAGAGGGTGTCTTTGGATAAGCTGGGAAGAAGGTGTTAAGGTAAGGGACCGGTCATTATTTATGGCAGGGGTGGGGGCCGAAGAGAAAGTATAATGAAGCCGGAAAAAATCATTACCCAACTTTTTCGAAACAAAATTTCTAGCTACCCCACCGGTGGAATGCCAGAAAAATTTTTTACCCCACCCAAACCTATTTTGTTGCAATGTCAAAGGTTCAGACATAAAATATGTAATGAAACAGTTTAGTATTTTGTATGCGTATTACTCATCAAGGTACAAATTGCCCTTGATGAGTAAGATCATCTGCTGTTAGAGAGTAAATAATAATTATTATAGGGTGCTTTGACCACAGTGGACATTATAATTAAAAGGGAATAGGATTGATTGGTAATACTTGTTTACCAATATCCCTTGCCCTTATTTCTTGTGGAGTAATTAAAGCACACAACAGTCATGCCTTTATATTATGGGTTAGCCCTACAATAGCAAGGTACTATATAAAGAATTATAGTTATCTGAAGGCTTAAAATTTGTCTACTTGTAAAATTTAAATATGAATGGGTTTTTATAGTTTGTATTCAACGCTATATTCCCTTTTCACGAGATAGTGCAATATGCTAGTCCCATGCATAAACATATATTAACCATATGCTTCAATATTTTAGAACACTAACCGTATTTCACCACCCTATCTCTTTCCCACTTTAAAGTTTCACTGTATATAATTTGGTTTCTTTCACATTCTTGCATTTCTTTATTAATTGAAATGCAATTTTATTTTGAAACAGTTTCACAAAATATGTGCTCACCCATGATTGCAACTATCTAAATTCTAAAATTTCCTCTGAAATTCCTTTAATATTTCCTTACTATAGACAATCACATGTATTATCACGGAATTTTAAAGGAATTCCTTAACAATTCCCAAGGAATTCTTGAAGTTTATGAAATCAATTTAATATTTTAATTTGTAAACAATACAACGATACTAAAGTATTTGTCCCATGTGAGAATATCTGAATTTAGAAAGTTACTGTAAATTAATGAGAAAAAGTTGCTGTTATACAGTGTGAAGATAAAGATATTCATCCGAATTCCAAGTATGATTATATAAACAATTAAATTAATCTGTAAAACAGGTAAATAGATTTCTCTTATTTTATCCATGTATACATGATCTGCTAGTAAAGAAAAACAGCTAGTTGCCAAAGGCTAGAGATGAACATATTGTGAACTAGCCATTGGAATGATTCTCCAGATTCACAAGGGGCATGGGGCATATTTCATGATTTGCTACCTGAATTGTCCATATGGTTTACAAGCACATACTGGATATAAATATAATTAGTTATGCAGTATCAAGTGTAGATGCCCAAAAATTAAATCCTGAAAATTTAATAGACTGTACATATACTTTTTGAGATATGTAATAAGAGGATGTTTATATGGGGGTCAGGCTGGATGCCCGGGGTTAGGGGCTACAGACTTAAGGTCACTTTTCCCGAAGCAAGATCTCGGGCTAAAGGGGCGGGATCTCGCTTAGCTATAGCTGGGCCCACTCTTTACCCATATATACACAAGGTGAACTTTAGTAAGAAATAACAACAAAGGCAGGATCTTGCCAAAACTGGGCGAGCTTGGGTAGCCTGGGGATGGCTTGCAGTTGCACCATATAAACAGCCCCTATATATAGGCAGTATATATTTTGTCTGGTATTAATTGGAGTCTTTGGAGATTTTGTGTGTAAATGAATATAAAAATGACCCTTTACAGGTGGGTTGAGGAGGGTGTTTCTGTCAACATTCCGAAAAGCAATAATATTTTATTAAAAAATTAGAATAATCACATATTAATGATCCAAAGATTGAATCATTGAATATAAACTATAATTAACACAATAAAAAACACACGTTTTGGTTTTGTGGGAGAAGGGGTGTTTTGGGGGGAAGTACTCTGTGTTTATGTCAAACGACATCCCTCCTCATCGTCACATACCTAATACTGTACTGAACTGATAATGCTAGTCAGGAGTAGCGACCCCCTGACGTATCTGACCAAGAGCACACTTGGACAGTCCCTAACCTGCCCGCTTGGGCAGTTCCTAACCTGTCTAAGGTCCACAGAACCGCTTAGACAGTCCCTATTATTTGAAATATATATTTATATGTGACGTTACTAGAGTCTATGGGAAATGAAGTTGACATATTGGAATACTTCTTCCCCGTAACCCAATGTTTATTTATTTATTACCAGTAAAGGAACCATAACAATTTTTATTATTTACCATATTGTAAAACTTGTGTCCATAGGCACTTTTACACCTCTGATAGTCTTTCACTTTGGAAAGTTTTTCATTTTGGAAAGCTTTACAGCAGGAAGCCATTGTTTCCTTATAATATGCTAATTATAATGAGATCCTTTTACCAACTACTATGTAGACAAGGTGTTGGAAGCAAATGCAGTAACCAAAGTGCAAGTAAGATGGGGTGGGTGGGTGGGATTTAAACTTTGTAACAAGGAGCTCGAAGGTAAATCCTTCAAAAGCTTTGAGCAAATAATGCCAAAAAATTGCGCGTGATGCATAACTTATGCTCCTACTTGCTTTGTGATTGGCTGTTGGTTTTAGTTGGGATATGTAAAAGCTTTTCATTGGCTAAAAGCGTTTCTTTCATTAATATTCACGTGAACACAGTGCTGCTTCAAGAAAATAACCTTTGACCCACCAACAATACACGGAAATGTCGACTTGCACCTTTGTCATGCATTTGTCAATGAGGATAAGCTTGCAAAACACTTGCTTTCAACATGTTGTCTCATTAACTGAATTTAAACATTTTAAATTGGCTTTAATGATCCAAAGATTGAATCATTGAATATAAACTATAATTAACACAATAAAAAACACACGTTTTGGTTTTGTGGGAGAAGGGGTGTTTTGGGGGGAAGTACTCTGTGTTTATGTCAAACGACATCCCTCCTCATCGTCACATACCTAATACTGTACTGAACTGATAATGCTAGTCAGGAGTAGCGACCCCCTGACGTATCTGACCAAGAGCACACTTGGACAGTCCCTAACCTGCCCGCTTGGGCAGTCCCTAAGCTGTCTAAGGTCCACAGAATCGCTTAAACAGTCCCTATTATTTGAAATATATATTTATATGTGACGTTACTAGAGTCTATGGGAAATGAAGTTGACATATTGGAATACTTCTTCCCCAAAAACACGCGATAGAGTGTTCCCCATAGACGAAAACGCCCTTCCCCCCCCCTTTTTTTTTTTTTAAATTAAATGATGCAGTCATGGTGGCAGATACCTTTGACAGGGTAAAAGATGGAATACGAATGTATCGTTCATAGCAATCGGAAGACCACCGTCCTAGAGTTTTAATGAGCCATGCAGGCAAATTAGCTGAAGCTGCAGTTGTAGCGGCCCCAATTCGGTAGCTATGACCAGCATAGTGTGACGCATTCAAACCTGCTTGGTTTAATAAAATCCGAGTCTCAGCCGTTAAAGTTTGTTTGGTAAGAGGTTTTCCAGAAACATGAACAAAGAGTGGACCACCCGTTGTTTTTCTAACGAAGAGGTACTTCTTTATTGCCAAAACAGGACATAGGGGCGAGTTCGACGCGCCAACTGTGATTGTTTGACCCAAACGGAATGGGTCTGTTTTGGAGACTTTGATTTCCACTGTCATGAATTCGGGTCTCGAATTATGTGACTTTAATAATCTCAGAAGAATAGCTTGTTCAATATTTAAAAATAGCAGGATCAAAATGCAATTTAGGTGTTTATAACCACGGTGTGGTGATTGAACATGCAATCATGCATACATGAGAGTAACAGAAATTGTAAGAATATGTATTTGGTAGACTAAAAAGATCATGCAGTATAGTGACAAGACATTAATGAATTTTCATGAGTAGCGACATACCATACACTGTACGTACCAATCTTTCATGACATCCAACTTGCCGATTTATCGCAAATGTAGATAAAGTAGATCCTAAATTTCTCTCACACATGAACTTGATTTCCTATGTTTTCTCCACTAAGGTATAGATAATGTATACGGGCCAAATTAGTGTTTGTTTTATTAATTAAAGAGTGCCCTGATATAGCTAGAAAGGAAGTTTTTATAATCTACTTTTGAATGATTGAATACAGTTTAATGAGACGCTTTATTGAAACCCAATCCCCGAATCAGAGGCCCAATCTGGCCGGTTAAAAACTCAAGATGGTAATAAACTTGACATTGAAATGCAGATCGATTTAGCGTGAATAGTCCATACATTTGGCGTTCGACAATTACTATACCCGAATTCTGTAATAAAGTAGATGAAGTTAAAGCATTCTGGTTGTTTTGAAAAGCGAAATACGAAGCAAACGTGTGAATTAACCGCATACTTACGCACCAAATGCATGTGCATACATAAATACATTGATATACGAATGATATCAAATGACGCTTGTTGAATTCGTGTTTAGCCTCTCGATCTTGTTATAATTCCCCCAGCGGCGGTTTCATTTAACTTCATCGGTTGAGCCAACGTATTCCTTTGATCACGGTAGAGACAGTCTGAGTTATACTTGAATAGACTGCGTCTCACTGAATCACACATCGATACTTGAGCCAACGTGTTCCTTTGTCCTCCAGAAGAGTAAAAGCGCTTGCCCGCAGCAGAGTTATATTTGAATAAACATCGTCTCATTGAATCATACATCAATACTTGCCCAACGTTAGTATTCTTTTCTTTTCTTTCTTTTTTTATTTGTTTTATTAACTTAACAATCGCACGATTGATGGAAAGGACAACAGAACTATTTGTTCCTTATTAAGTCCCACCAAAAAATTTACAAAAATTACACTAAACATATAACAATACATAAAATTACAATCACAATATACCATGAACTATGACTATACATTCCTACATATTTACGAACAACAGTTTGTTTGCAACGAACGCGACACTTGCTACACATAGTTTTCCACGTTCTAGGTCTATCTATATCAAGAATTTGTTGACCGTGATACACTTGTTTCTATATTTAACGCAATTGTACAACCATACTTTACTTATTGTTGCGAAGTGTGGGACATTTTTGGTGAAACTCAATCACAACGATTACAAAAGCTTCAAAATAGATGCGCTCGAATTATTATGGACATGGGCAATGAAGTTAATGCCCAAATTGCATTAAATTCGTTAGGATGGGAAACACTAAAAGTACAAAGAACTAAAGCTAAAGCAAAATTAATGTTCAAAATTTTGAATATGTCTGGGTCAAAAAGCCTAACAGACCTTTTTACCTACAAGAATGAGAATATCTCCGTGACAATGAAACAACACTCGTTTTGCCACGGCCCCGCACAAATAGCATGAAAAAGGGTTTATGTTTAATGGGACAAAATATGGAACTCAGTGCCTAAAGAAATCAGAGGAATTAGGTTCCAGTCTCTATTTGAAAGAAAAATTGCTGCTCATGTTACTAAATAATATATTTATACATACATATATAAATCCTTTATAGTAAATAGTTATCTATATGTTTTGTTAGTTGTCTATATTGTCAATTTTGTCAATTGGAACAGTTAGATTATTTCTATTTTCTTTTATTTGATTCCATAAGAGTCATAACAACACTTATACATGATAACTTTTGAACACACGCCCTTCGTGGAAATCAATATTTTTAATTGACGTAGATAGCGTGTCAAAATAAAATCTATCTATCTATTACATTGAAGCGTTTTTCCCCTTTCTTTTCTCCCTTTTGTATTACTGCTTGGTTCCTATGCACATTTGAGTTGTGATCCAGCATGGCAAGTTGTGTGTGAGTCACCATTCCATTGTAACTAAAATGTTCACGTTTTGGAGCATACTTTAGCAAAGGTGAATGGTATTGCTCTAATTCGCCAGTATGGTGGAACTCGGTTAGCTTTTCTAATTCATTCAACTACTTCTTGTTAGTAACAACTTCTTCTAGTGCCACATGAGAAGGAGAACCAGCTTTTAACCATTTAATCATTTCCTTTCTCTTCTTGACATCGTAGGATGGCCACACTTCTTACATAGTTACAACCACTCCATCGATGCTTGTCAACAATATGGTAGAGAAGAGGTACCCACTTCTCCATGAGCATGTTGGGATCCCCACCGCAGGTTGCAGCACACTACCATAAATGATTGGATATTGCCTGGATCCATGGCTTCAGCTCTTCGAATGACTTTTCCCCCCATTTTTGAATAATTTCTTTGTTACCCATTTTGACAAATGCCAGACATCATATTGGTGTTTGATGTTGGGGTAGACACTCTTCATCTTGGCTGTAATTGTGGTATGCCTATCAGTGGTAAGGCATTGATCAGAATGGGAACTTTCTTCTTAATATGAGAATTTAATGTTATTTTGCATCCTTCATAACCCATTGCGTTGGATGAAGTGGCTTCAGTCACTTGAAAAACACTAAATTCAATAACTTTCTTGGTACTTTCGCCCATAATAATGTACGTGCCGTATTTTGCTGAGTGACCAGGGCTGTCATACCGACCATCACCACATATATCAACATTTTTAGCCTAATTTTAATTCTTTAATAATTTACGTTGACTTGATTTCTATCCACTATCAACCACTGGGAGTAAATAATTTTTTTGGATTTTGCAGTAACTAGAGGAGCTCATAATCTGCATGTTAAGAAATTTTGCAAAGTCGTATACTGTATATGTTGGTAAATATTACCACTAAACAGGATGGCTGCAAGAATTAACAAGTTACCTGCCGCTGCTCCATTTGTCAAAGGCTGTGATTGCCATGTATTTGCATTGAATGTCTACATAGGTATATGGTTTTGATTGTCACCATACTTCCTTCACAATGCTCTGTTTTATTCGTAATAATGTTTCCACATTGATGACAGAATAGAAATAGTTTATCGAGTGGCGGAATCGAACCTACGACCTTCGGAATACTAGCCCAATGCGCTGCCAACTGAGCTCGAACCGACCTGACCGCGTATAGCTCAGTTGGCAGAGCATTGGACTAGTATTCCAAAGGTCGTAGGTTCGATTCCCACTGTGGCTAGGCATTCCCGGTGTGGATACACACTCAGAGTAGCATCACAAACATCATATTCACCTGAGTACACAACACCAACATAGGTGCATTTTGTCTGCGCATGTGCGGAAATCGTTCCGTGCGATTGCAAATGGCGGACTTTAAAGGGTTTGTGAGTTTTGTCACGGTTTTTATGACAAATATGGACTGAATTCTTGTTCGATCTCTCAGAATTCGTGTTAATCCTACGCAGATAAGAGTATTAGTTTTATTACAGTTTAATTCTCTCCAAAATTCATGGTCTTTCGTTTAAATTTTCGTCATTTGCTCGACACGATGCTTGCCTTTATAGTCCCCATTTCTATAGTCAGTTGAGCTTAATATGTAAGTTACTCGCTTGTTTAGCGTGTTTTCTTGTTTTAAATAGGTTTATAATCTTTCTATGGTTGGATATTCTTGAATAGTATGAGTAATTATGAAAATAATGAAAATCTACTGCCATAATTTTTGGATCAATATGGCTGTTTGCATTTGGTTGAATAGAGATCTTGTAGTAAACCCTATACCGTTGCTTTAGGTTGAAATTTTCCAAAATAATATATTTTCCTGCAAAACTTTTTTTTCTACTTTCTCATACTGGTTGTATTAAGTGTTAAAAATGTTGCAAATCCCTGATCCCTGTTATATGCAAATATATTGATGCAATACAGGATCTGGGAGAAGAACCCAAATTCCAAAATATATAACAAACTTCTTTTTGTGTGTGGTGATAAACAAATCAGAAGTGAGTCATACAAACTTTCCCATATTTTTTCCACAAATTAGATCAGGCGTTGTGATGGAAAGGACGTCAAGTTTGATAGCAAAAAAAATTTGGAAAAGGGTACTTTTAGCACAATCATGTCGTCAGCCCATGCTCCAAACATATATGGGACTAGCTACGTGACAGTAAGTTGTAAAAATATTTTTTATTGTGTATTGGTGAGTTTTCAGTGATAATCTTTTGTTGTAGAGCAAGGTGTTATTCCATTTTGTTAAATTTACAAGATTTAATGTTCAGATGAGGTATTTATCTGAACAAAAATATTGTTATAAGATTACCATTTCTGGTCACAAATACTAAATTATGGGGTTTAATTGACCTTCAAGGTGAATAAATAGAAATTCTGAAAAAT
>CACRXK020005262.1:0-28678 GCA_902702795.2 Paramuricea clavata
TGTTTAAAAGAATCAAATTTATTAACTATGCTTCTAATATTTAAGTGCATAAATGAAAGTTTATTATTAATTAGTTGCGCTCGATTTATCTGTTGTTCGAAATCGTTTGGTAGGTAATATTCGCAGTTAATTGTGGTCGGGTTATCTAGGTTTGCGTTGTTTTCAGATAACGCAATATTATTTGTTTCGAAAGGGTTGAATTTTAAATGCTTTAGTCTATCCATACTTTCTTCACTGAGATTGTTTCCATTTAAAACATTAAGTTCATAGTCTAGATCATCAAGCGTTTGAAATGGTAAGGTATTATCTAAGCATTCTTGGCACACGTCAATTGTATTTCCGATGTTTGGGTCAAATGACTTTATGCATGTTGACACAGCATGAAACCATTTGGCACATGTCAGACATTCAATTGCTTTTTGTGTTTTGTGGATTATTTTAAGGCAAGAATAGCACTTTTTCTTTTGATTATTGTCAAGATTGCTCATTTAAGAGTTTTCTAGCTTAGTATTTGTTTGTTCGGTGAATAGAAACTATATAATATACTATACATCACAATATTTTAGGAATGTATCAATGTCTCTGCAATGACGAGAATTTTATCAATTTGTGCAAAAAGGACGAAAGCTATGCTAGTACTCGTCTGACATCCACAGAACTTACTTACTTACATTTGGAGCGCATCATGAAACCCTTAGGCCGTTTGCTGCGTCCTGATATCGTTCACTTTCATTAAGCATGTCTTGGAACGGAAATATTTTTACGGGAACTAACACTTTCAAGCACGCTGAGTTCGAAGCCGAAAACTTCCCGCGCCGTAAACCCGCAGTTTTCTCACAAAATGCTATTTTATCTTCGCTAATTTCGCAACAAATTTTTTCATTGTTCAACGACACGGATCGATGACGCCACACGATTATATCACTCAAAACGAACTATTTCTATTAACCAGTCTTCCTTTTAACAAAATACCGGTTTTGCCCGAATTATTATGAGTTATGTAATCTTATGCGTGTTGCACGTAAACAACATATCTTGTCTACAACTTTGGGAAGGTACAGATAACGCCTTCTAAAATCCTCAGTTCTAGCGATATCTCTGTAAAATCACAAGGACGTTAATGCTAAGTCTTTTGGCTATATCACTGGCCTGAAAAATAACTAATTTAACGCGATCAAGGTATTTAAAACAAAAGTAATGCGAAGCCAACGTAACGGCAAAGACAACGCTAAAGTGAAATATTATCGATTGGTTGCTAGTATAGAAGACTTACGACAGGATGAATCTTAAATAACCTTAAACTAGGGGCATAACTGTTCATATCAAAGACGAAGACCAGTGCCAAGGTATAAAATCTGCTCTGTAAACTTACGACGAAGTGGAGAAATGTGTGCATAAGCTGTTTATTTGGTGATTTCAACGTGTATGGTAGCCCTCTTTCCAATAATATTCGTTTATCGCACAGAATAACACCAACTGATATAAGTTCAAATGCAATGATAAGTTACCTCTTGAATTACATCTCAGAAACTTGTTGGAAATGGAAATGCTGACCCATTCCATAAGATTACCGTTTTACATCGTTGTATAAAACATTTTGATCGCATGTAAGGAATTATTTCTCATCCCAGAGATATAGCCCAATGACTTAACATTGACGTCCTTGTGATTTTATAAAGATGCAGCCAGAACTGAAGATTTCAGAAAGCTTTATCTGTACCTTCCCAAAGTTGTAGACAAGATATGTTGTTTATGTCCAACACGCATAATATGACATAACTCAAAATGATTCGAGGAAAACCGGTCTTTTGTTAAAAGGAAGACTGGTTAATAGAAATAAGTCTTTTTGAGTGACATAATCGTTTGTCGTCATCGATCCGTGTCGTTGAACAATGAAAAAAGTTGTCGTGAAATTAGTGAAGATAAAATTGCAGTTTGTGAGAAAACTGCAGGTCTATAGAGTGGGAACTTTTCGGATTTAAACTCAGAGTGTTTAAAAGTGTTAGTTCCAATAAAAATATTTCAGTTCCAAGACAGGTGAAATGAAAATCGCTTTCTAGGCACTTTTCGAGGTCACAGCATACGGCCTACATGGCCGTGTACAGTCGTTGTACATGGTGTAGCCTCTGATTGGGAGGCTGTAATGTCTGGTGTTCCTCAAGGAAGTTTACTTGGTCCTAAACTTTTCGTATCTTTATCAACGATTTCCCTAAAGTTGTGTTTGATACATCACAGACAACACTGTATGCTGATGATTCCAAACTTTACAAGAGCATAATCCTGTCTCGGTAGCTGTGAAAGCTTGCGACAATCCCTGAATTGTCTGGATATGTGGAGCCATAACAACAACATTAGTTTCAACGCATCGAAAGGTGAAGTATTGACAGTAACCCGAAAAAGCAATCCACTACGTTTTTATTACCATCTTGGAGATACAACACTGGCCCACGTTAGAAAAGAAAAAGACCTCGGATGTATCATTACCAACCACCTCACTTGGGATCAATACGTTCTTACGTAGGACATGCTCCTTGCTGACCAACACGAAAGTGCGGCGTTCTTTGTACCTCTCCCTGGTGAAGTGCCACCTCGATTACGCTACCCAACTCAAGTCTGGTCTCCAGCACTCAATTCACTGAAGATCAAAATGGAAAATGTTCACAGAAGGGCAACGAAGTGGATCCGGAAGCAACGATAAGGTGAACAGTCGTACAAAGAAAGACTGGTGACCTTGAAGTTATTGCCCCTATGTTACGATCGCGAAGTAAAGAATTTGGTTTTCTTTTAGAACGGGCATATAAAATTGGATATCAATAACTTTGTTGCCTTTGTTACCCATGGACGTACTAGGTTAAGCGAAGCGAGAACTCTACAGACTCCGTCCTGCAGAACAACCACCTTCTAAGGATCGTGCTTCAACTGTATAGTCAAGCTCTGTAACAGTATTATGACCACTTCCACTTCTCGAAGCTTTCCCAGCTTATCAATGTTTAAAACGTTGGCTAAAAACATATTTAGTTTAGAGCTGAACCGAACCGTTAGTCTAGTGCGGGACTGCTCTAGCCATAGTTCATAGCGTAAACTAATTATTTAGGAGTAAAACGTTCAAATAGGAGCGGATGACGATGTTTCGTGCGTCATCTGAACTAATCACTCCAAGAGAGTTGACTAGCTCGATCTCCAAATCATCATTCGCTCCTATTTGACCGTTTTGCTACTTTGAATTCATTCTTTTAACACTTTTATAATACATATATACTTATACATATCTGTTACTACTTATTATAGAGAAGGGAGGTGCCTTGCATGGGACTCCTATTTTGTCTCGTTCGCTCCTTCCCTTTTGAGCCAGTTGATATTGTACTACTTATTTTAATGTAATTTCTGGCACCAATAAAATTGTTAAATTACAAAAAAAATTACATGTGTTTGGCAAAATGCTTGTATAATACCGCATGTGCGTAAGCAGGTCGGTATTATGAATATTTCGCCAAAAACAAGTGAGATATTTCACTAAACTTCAACAACAAAATAATGTAATGACAAGTATAGCCGAACGTATATTTTAAAGACAAGGATTCTTGACAAGGAAGTTTATTCAGTCGATACTACATGGAACAATACTAGACAAGTTTTCCGTCTATTTGATTTAGAATGATTTGGCATCCAAATCAAAGTGTCCCTTCTGCCATGGCAACCATGGTACATAATTATTTTATGAATGTCTTATCATTTTGCACACATGAAGACGATGTTAAAAATTAAATTTCAGATTTTGATTTTTATCGAAAGTCCTTTCTAGAGGTGAGGTGGGGTGATCAATGCGGAAAATAAGGGACATGCTGCAAAATAGCGACTAGCGGAAAAAGTTGAAATAATGTCGAATATCTACCTGAGCAGCAGTTTTATTGTCCAATTCTTGCGCAATATCTTCGTAAATATTATCGGATAGACCTCGACTTTGACACAGTTGTAAAATTTTCTTGTCATCCTCCCTACAATAGGAATAGGTAACTTGTATTAGCGGTTGTTGTTTGTGTCTGAACCAACATTGAGTGAAGATCCTTCATTACAAGTGAGTGAAGATCCTTCATTACAAGGTAGCGATGGAACGGGAAACACGTGTGCAAAATCGATCGGCCGGTAGAATTAACAGAACCAATAAAATAAATGTAATAAAAAACAAACCATTAGAGAAAACCATATCAGAAAATTATATTGGTAAAAGATTAGGTGAAAAATTGGTATACGGAAAAAAATCCTGTCAAATGAAACCTCCCGGCACGAATAGTAGCTACTTCGTGAATCTCATTAAGAAAACACAAAAAAAATCATCAGGGCCGCCGAGAGTGGGGGGACGAGACAATTGTGATTAAAGGGTAAAATTTGCAAAAGGGGGCCCCCAAAAGGTGTAAGTAAAAAAAATTTATTTGGAACGTTTTTTATATAAGTAATTGTATGAGAGAAATCTTTTAGACCTTAATTTTACTGACATTAGTCCGAAAAAATGTGTTTTAGCCGTGATTTTACAGGTATTTCGCCAACATTTTTGAGAAAAATAGGGGCCCCGAATTAAAAATTTGCCCTGGACCCCTGAATTTCTCTGGTGCGGCCCTGGAAATCATGACCGTGAAGGAGGTTGTATATCTGATACAAAATCATGCCGATTTATATACACTTTCAATTCTCTCATCAAATGTCATTCATCTATTTTAAACTGTTGAAGAATATGAATGTTCTCATCATTCGCGTCCGTGGTATATCGCATATGCAACATCTCGTCTTCGGCTCGAGTTTGTATATCCGATACAGCGCGGCCTCTCATGTTGTAAATAACACATCAATGTCTGCTGATGTCGCGCATGGGCAGGTTAGAGTTAAATGTTAGAAAATCACTCGCTGACACCATGGTGGCAAAACGTGCAAATTTACAAATGCGATGTATTTGTTGTTTGAACGGCTTTCAGTGCTACCAGAAATGCGCATGCTCAATTCCTTTGCGGAAGAAGAAGGATATTTGGTGAGCATCGTCGTATTTCCCTCGGGAATGATACTAAACAACATATTGCGGGATATTTCGACAGTGACAATTCCGGTCTATTCGAGATGAAAATTCGAGTTTTTTGTTCTTTTCCTTGTTTCCTGTTGTCAATCTTCACCCCCTTACACGAGCGATTGTCTTAATTAAATTGATTTTACATAATCATATATGTTATTTGGAATTTCGCATAACCTATAGCTCCTATACCTCGTCCATATTACGGATTTCCCATCTTCGTCCACTTCAAGATTGTTCGCAGAAATTCGGTTATCAAAGTCATCTGAACATTCCTCTATGTTAATAATTTCATTTCCTTCTTTACATGTTTCTTCTGTGGCTTGTGTCGAACCACAAGCTATCCTATCAGGACTACAGTCTACGTCTTCTGGTTTCGATATAACGTCGTTTTTTTTATGTTTATTCCCTACTTTTATATGCGGTGTTTCCTCAGTTTGTTCACGGTTTTCACATTGTTCCAATGAGGTTGGAGAAGCATTTGACAAGGCAGGATCAGTAGCCTCATTGCTTAAATCCGACGCACCTTCCGACGCTGACGTCACTTGACTTTCCTGAGTTGTTTCTGGAGACTCTATGTAATCTTCGTCAAATAGATCATCCACTGACTTACATTCGCTAGCTGGACTGCTGGGATTACTAAGGTCACTGGTATATTTAGTTAATAGTGGCATGGATTGTGTATCATTTGGATTTTCTCGAGTTTCACTGTCACTGTTTATTTTATCAATAGGCTCATCGTAATCCTCATCGGAATCTAATGCCTTGTCGTAATTATCGCCTATATCATCGTTAACTTCCTCAGGTCTATCTGCTATATCCTCAGTAATATCATTGTCTTTGTCATAATCTACGACATTTCCATCGATATTCTTATCATTTGCATCGTCTTTTTTCACTCTACGATGTTTTCTTGACATAGACCTGCCGGGAGGTTTCATTGGCGTTTTACCAAAGTCACGCGTCTTGGTCAGATTTTTCTTCACATCTGGTATTATTACTTCCTCGAAATCATCTACCTGTAAAATCAAAATAATGATCCAACATCTGAAAACCTCACTACACTACCCGGCGAATCTTCTCATGGAAAACTAACCTACTGTTGGGTAGTATTATAAAATAATATGAAGGCTCCTGATTGATAGGGATACAACTACCTGAAGAATACAAGGAGAACTTCGACGTTTCGAGCAAAGACCCTTGGTCGGGAAGTTAGCTAACTTCGAACTAGTAAATGCCCTGGGAACGAGGCTGTTTGAAATATTACACAAAACACTGACCTACGTAGGCAACGAGATTTTAAATTTATTATTTTGCATCCGACGGCCCAAAAATCTATTTCAACCCTCACAGATGGCACGATATTTACCCTAAAGACGGAGTCGGCCAGACTTTATACTGACCTCTATCTCACTTCCACTTCCAAGTTCCACTTCTTCAAAATCATCGCTGTGACTGAAACAAATAGAGGTAGACAAACTGAAAATGTTTTCGCCGAGGCTTAGGCTGTGAGGCATATTTAAAGAAGCTCCATACAGTAACACGCGGGATGAAAATCACATATATGCGTGGCGATTGCGTGGACTATTCGTGCAACCTCCACAATCGAAACAAAACAACAACTGGCCGGTGTTATTAAAAAAACTATTCTGAAAGGTTTGCAATCAGAAAATCTGAAAGATTTTCATCTAAAGCTAAAAGAAGTATCACAGTTTTATAACAAAATGCCGACTGATTCATCCTCAGCGAAAGTCCAAAAAGACTGCTTACGCTACTACAGCTCGTGAATTGAATAATTTACAGGCTACCATATGCAGGCTATACAAATGAGTTAGAAAAATTTTACTCTGTCTGTATCTGATAATTACCTCGGTTGTGGTTTTAAATTATTGAAGAATGAGTTGAATTCCTCAATCAGATATTGCTGTCCCTTTAAGAGAGGAATTACCGCGTCATAGAGCTAGAAAACATAGAAAAAATCATATAAAGTCTATAAAATTAACTTCAACAATGTAATGAATTTATTTACGCATCATTACATGTTTACACAAAATATGTTATTAGACATAAAAAAATGTTAGATACAAAAGAATAAACACGGTAATATGTTTGGCAGTTTTAGCATGGCTATATATCCCAATGTTCTGCACACGAATATGTTTCTCTTCGATCTTGAGCCCAAATAAAACTTATCCTTAACCCTATTGTGGACTAAAAACGAGGAAATAACCCCTTGAAAACGAGGCCAATGGGGTAAGAGTTCAATAAACGATACAGTCTATTGATGAGCTAACCGGGTTATCGAGTACGCCAATCAAAAGCGTTAAAATTTTAGATTACATAATTATACATTGTACAATGATGTACATTATAAGGTAACGTAAACTTATTTAAGCACGCTAACCCTTTCAATGTAAATTTATTTCCAAGGGGGGCGTGCAAAATTTAAAATTACAAAGCTAACATAAGGATAAGTATATTATATAACAAACATACTTGCAGGGAGGTGAGTCCGGGATTGGACGCACCGAGGGTGGCTGGAAGTTTCCCGAACTCACCGAGCGAAGCGAGGTGAGTTCAGGAAACTTCCAGCCACCCGAGGTGCGTCCAATCCCGGACTCACCGAACCTGCAAGTATGTTTGTTTTTTATCACATGCCATTTCGGTAAAATACTAAAAAGTACTGAAGAATTTTATACGCATTTTACTTTATAGTATATAATTTCGTGTTTGGATAACGAACATTTTAGCCGCCAACATACGACGCAAACAAACAAACTTAGGCTTAAATTAAAGCTAAAAAAATTCTCTACAATACTCCCTTACTCTTCAAAAGAGAAAATGAACACATTCTGCGAAAACAATGCCAAGATTTATATAAACCTGCCCGTGCCGAACAAATTTCGGCGGCCATCTTTCTTTTTTTCCACTTTCAATGCAGAATATTCCATTTTCATCACACAAAATAAAAAAATAATAATTATAAAACAACTAAAAACAGTTCATTTATTTTTTTATTTAAATCTTCGTCTGAAATTTGTTCAAATCCCTTCATAATGGCCGCCGTGAAAACATCGATCTCGAACCCCCCTCCTAAACATACGTGAGCAGGTGGGTTCGAGATTGAACGCACCTCCTCGTAGCCAATAGGAAAGCCGCTAATACGCTAGGTATGAGATAACAAATGAAATCATATATCAGGCTAGTTGAACGTACAAGCTAATTGAAACTTGCTAAGCTTTCACCGTTTCCAATTTCGATCGAGAAAATAGTTCCATAATTTGGCACCTCTGCAACTCTTTTTCAATTATTCCGTTTTAGGAAGGGGAAGATTTTATTAAAGCATAGTTAATAGAGGAGATGGTTTGGAAACTCATTAGCATTACAATAAACCTCACTATCTATGTTTTTGTTCAGGTTTATGCAAAAATGTGGTCTTTCATCGTCACGTGCGTATTGTATTTTTGCTCAACCAGCCAATAGCAACAGTTTTGTCCTATTGCCCATCCATGACTTTAACAATAGAACATTTTGAACATTCCTATTGGTTGACTTGAGAAAAATACAATACGCACGTGACGATGAAAGACCACATTTTTGCATAAACCTGAACAACATAGATAATGAGGTTTAATGTCATTTTATTGTAATGCTAACGAGTTTCCAAACCATCTCCTCTATTAACTATCATTAAAGCTAATACTGTAGCTTCATGTCAGAAGTTCGGAGGTTGTAGTCATGAAGTCTGACAACTGAAGAACTGAAAAATATTTCAGTAAGCACCACATGCAGGAGCAAAATCATGAATAATCTTATACATCTTATCGAAACACGTTTTACCCAATCTCCTGGTGACTAAAACGTAATTACCTGGCTCGATTTTGACTCCTGTGAATTAAATGTTGAGAATGCCTTGATGATCTTTTGAAAATGTGATGGGTTTTTTGAAAAATGGCTCTGTACAGAAAAAATAAATGATTATAACATGAATAAACTATTTCCTCTAGTATATACTATAGTATTCATTCAGTCATGATGCGAGCATAGACACAAACCGAAACTATGAATTCAATACAGGTTTTATTACAGTTACATTACAGCGGGGAATCTGTGGCAGGGAATCGGTGGCGCAGTCGTCACAACAAGCGCCTTTTATACTTGTGAGATCGTGGGTTCGATTCTCGCTACGGACTCATGTGAAAAGAGTCTGTCAACACTCTGCCGAAAGTCGTAGGTTTTCTCCGGGCGCTCCGGTTTCCTCCCACAGGGCAAGTTGGCAGGGTGGGTTAGGATGAACATAGTGAAGAAAGTAATATCACAATTGTTGTAAAGATAAATAGTCTAGGCTAAGTAAGTAACATAAGTAAGCGTAATACATGATGTAACGGTCACTGAAAGCCACAATGGGGAGCGACCTCAATAATAATGTAATGTACAGTTTAGTAATGTACAAAAAATAGTGGCGCATTGGTGGCCCTAATCAGGTTTTTCATATGAGAACGATTCCGCTTATAAACGCACGTGCTTTAAATTCATTTTACCTCAACACGTTGAAGGAATATCCTTGCTTTTAAAATCGCTTTGTTTGTCATAAACTACAAGAAAACGGATACAAATTCAATGATGACAAATCGTCAAAACATTCCAAAAAATTACAATTTGTTTTTATATAAGGCCATGTTGCACGGGGCAATTATTGCTGCAAATTGCAACGCAATTTCGGATGCACAGTGCCATGTTATCCAAAATGCAGTCATAGAAAAATGTGAGCGTGGCCTGCATTCGACACGCGTAAAAATGTCACATCTTGTAGCAAGTCTGCCAACAAGCTGTCAACAAAGTTGTGTTCGCACTGCTTGTCCCAAGATGTCAACAAGTTTGTAATAATCTGTTAACAAATTATAACAACCTAATTGAGAGACTTGTTGCAAGTTGTTCAATACAATCATGATATAGCAACATTGTTACAATCTTGTGTCGTCAAATTTGTGACATTCTTGTTATACACACGTAAAACGCACAAGTTGTAACAAACCTGCAGCAGACTTGTAGCAATGCTGTTCCAACATCTTGTCAACAGGATGTGTTCGCACTGCTTGTTCCAAGCTTGTTGACAAGTTGTCAACGGCTTGTTGGCAACTTGCTACAAGGTTGTTGAGCTCAACAAACTTGTTACAAGATGTTCCAACAACTTGTTAATCGAAAGCAACAAGTTACATGCACGTATCAAAAATTGTGTATATTTAATCGAAAGCAACAAGTTACACGTCAGGGTAATGTCTTGTTTTTGTCGAAATTTCAGAGGTGGCTAAGTTCATTTGTTCGAGATTCTTTTTTTTTTAGTTAATTTCTTTGTAAAGCTATATAGTAGGCTACCGTGTACAGACTCGGCACTATCAGATTTTTAAGTATCTTAAGTATAAATATACAAGAACGTGAACATTTATTAAGCCCCTTCACCTCTTCTAATACGCTCCAGTGCAGGGGACAAATAGAGGAAATACGGATACATCAACACCATATAATGGTAATATATTTCTCACCAGTCCAGCGTCCAAAGCCTGATGAGGCTCAAGAAAACCAGCAAAATCACGAACCAAATCAGGAAAATCTTTCAAGACCACAGCAACTTCTTTGTAAAGCTATATATTAGTAGAAAACATAATGGATATGAATATATTTGAAAAAAATCATTAATAATTCATGAAGAAAAAACAAGAAAATTAATGACCGTGAAGGAGTTTGTACCGGGTGGGGCAAACAAAAGTACGACTGTTTGTATCGCTGCAAAAGCAAAACTAAAAGAGCAATGAACCTAAAACACGTTTATTGGCATTGAGCGATATCCAACTTTTTTTATATATGCCATGCACATTTCCATGCCATGTTGCCAAAGATACATGCATTCAAACAAGTGAACATTTTTGGAACAGACGAAATTAGCTAAAAATGGCTTAGGGCCTGTTCATATGGGCAAAAGTTATCCCGGTTAGCGAGAAAACTTTTCGACAAGTTTACAAGCGAGATCTCGCCTTGGTATGAAAATAATATGAAAAGTTACACTGCGTTCATATGAGACAAAACGTTTTCCCGTGTACCGAGATCTCGCTTGTTGACAGGCGAGATCTCGGTGACCGGGATAATGTTTTTCCCATATGAACACAACTTTCCCGCTTAGCGGGATAACTTTCTGTCGTGTCAGCAACTTTTCAATTCAATTGATGTTCAGTGCCACGTCACAGCCGAAAACTTTACCCGGTAAGCGGGATAAAGTTTCTCCATATGAACAGAACAAAAGTATTTGGCTAGTCGAAAAGTTTTCTCGTTAACAGGGATAACTTTTGCCCATACGAACAGGCCCTTAGTAAATATTAATATATACATTCGTTGTGTTATTATACTCTACAGTCAGTACGTTCACGCTTGTTGTTCAAAAACAATCGTCTATATTCATCAGCAAATGCATGTACAATCGAAAGAATTTTGGATCATTTGCTGTTCCAAGTTGTGGCATGATGTAACAATCGCTTACGAAGCTCTCTCAAATTGTGTGGTTGCTGATCATGTGACACATTCCAGATTTTATGTTTCAAATAGCCCCAAAGAAAAAAAATCGCATACTGTTAGAGCAGGGCAGCGATGTGGCCAAGGCCAGTCGCCACGTTTACTCATAACTCTGCAAGCGAATTGTTTCCGAAGGTATTGCATTCTTGCATTGCTGGTATGGGAAGGAGCTTCATCTTGCTGCCACCACATGTGATCCCTATTGATATTGCGTGAACACGAACGTTTCTCTGTCAAACGTTGTAACGTATGATTCGGAGGTACTCTCTCGTATCGAGATTTCTTTAAACAAAGTGTGGACCCAGAACAACTGACCTCGTCAAACCAACCCACTAATTGAAACAATAATCGCGAGAAAATGGCAACGGTTATTCAGTTGGTTTTAATAGGGCCTTTTCAGCTAATTCTCGGCGGTTCCAAAAATGTTTCCTTAAGTTTGAACACAATTATCGCAGTCAATATTGCATGAAAATGTAAACATCGTGGATTATACGGCGACTTACTAAAGGGTAATATCTCTTTTAATTCTTAAGTCATAGTAAATCAAACAGTCGTACTTTTTTGCTCCACCCAGTATATCAGATACAAAATCATGCTGATTTACATAAATTTTGAGTTCAATTTTCTCACAAAATATTATTCATTTATTTTAAATTGCTGAAAATTACGAATCATCAAGGCGAGACTCATTGGTTTACGGATCCGCCAACCGTAAATATTCAGAAAGTAAAAAATGAAAGTAAAATTTGGATGTCAACATGAAGTACACACAAGTAAACTTTGTACTGCTGGTTCGTACTGCTGGTTCGTGTTATGGTTGTGACAATCAATATGGAGATGTATTAGATTTGATAGAGATTATTAAATTTGGTTCTCATTTATACTCATGTGTTGTTTTTTTTTAATTTTCCGACCTACCAACCTGTTTTTTTGAAGTCAAATCAGTAAACCAATAAATAAAAAAAGTCTCACCCAAGATGCTTCACAAGCCATTTACAACTCTCGCTTTCGGCTCCAGCCTCCAGTTTGTATATTCGATACAACACGGTCGCTCATGTAAATATTACAAATGCTTGAGAGTGCGTGCTTGATATCAATGACAGATAGCGAAAATAGTATAGTTTCGCTTGCCTCAAGGTTGCCACTACGGCCTTTTCATCCAATGAAAAAAGATTCCTTCATTGAATGCAAGAGGCTGTATAGTGACCACCTTGGGGTAAACCAAACTATAATATCCAAACCATGGCCTAACTCGATCATATCAAAGAATGCGTTGGAGTCTACATATGACGTATGTATAGGTGAATTGCGGCAAATCTAGTGGAAACAGGTTGTGGCGTCGGTTTATTCACATCAAACATATACTTAATACTTTGCTTAAGGACCATATGAAGCTGTTCCTGTTCTTATTCTAGATTGTCAGGGGCACATCGGTAAATAGAAGATTTTTTTATATTCTGTTTTTGGGATCAAGTGGGAAATTAGTGTCTAACACATGGGCCCTAACTCGATCATATCAAAGAATACGTTGGAGTCTACGTATGACGTATAGGTACATTGCGACAAATATAGTGAAAATCGATCTAGTCGAGGGTTTAAAGGGTCTAGTCCAGGGTTGTCCAGGGTAGCAAAGTTTAAAGGGTGTAGTCTAGCAAAGGGTAGTAAAGTTTGCAGTATAATAAAGTTGACGAGCATACTATTGAAATGTAATGTGATGTAAATGTGATGTAATGTAACGTAAACAGGAAACGGTAAGGCGGTAAAGGGTAAAAAGTTTAATGTAACAATGAAAAGTGATGCTGTAATGCAATTGCTTATGACGTGATGTAAAAAATAATGAAAAGTCACCTAACAATATCGACATAATCGGCAGAACAAAGGGTTTACCTTTGTTGGGCTCCAAGTATTGGTCCTTGAATCCACCAAAACTTTCAGAAATGCTTGATATGTAAGACTATCTTCCTTCACTTCTTTCTGTAAACAGCACATAATTATAAGGCTGCAAGTTTACAAAGATTGCTACATTCATTTTAGAGCAACAAAGACAAACTTAAGACATAACAATGTAGCTATACAGTGTGAATAATAATAGGCTTTAGCATATACTCGGGAGGTGAATAGTGCTTTTCACGCAATTTCATTGGTTGCACAACTCCGGATATCCTTGCACTATTCACCTCCAGACGAAAACAAAATGGCGTCACGTTTTGTTCCGGATACACACGAGCAAATTATTGTACTAAACGAAGCTGCGGTTTCGCCAAACACGAAGAAATCCACAAAGTTTTGTTTAACAGCGAGTATTGGTATTCTTTAAAGCCATTTCTAATGAACAAAATCACTAAAAGCTCAATAAAATACTGTTTTGTTTACAACTGTTATGGGAGCTGTAATATATGTAATATAAATGGTTTTAAAATATTTTCGTTGTTATTTGGTCATTTTTGTTATGTTGTGGTATATGATAAAACAATTATTCACCTCAGTGTCGGTGAATAGTGCAACGATATTCACCTCAGCGCTTCGCGTTTCGGTGAATAACTTTGCACTATTCACCTCAGTGTCGGTGAATAATTGTTAATTTACCGATTGTATTTAGAAAATATACTAATAACCCAGGGCTGCTGGATGAAGTGTTTACCACCGTGCCGTGCATGAAGCGTTTACCACCTAAAGTCTAGTCTAGTCTAATCTAATCTAATTTAATCTAATCTAATTTAATCTGATCTGATCCGAACTACATAAAATATTCACCTTGACATTGCTGAGATAAGACTGAGCATATGAAATCGCACGAATCTGAAATGATGCAAAAAACGAAAACAGTTTAGCCTAAGATTTGCCCTCTGGTGCTTGGCCAGTCACAACAGGGTGGCGTGAGGCGCCAGAGTGGAGAACCGATTCGCTGACGGAGATGTGCAATCTTTGAGCGCGCTCTAGTTACCTTAATATCTTCATTTGTATCTGTTCTTAGGTTTTCAGTATTACAATTATCAACATTTTCAATATGAGTTTCCTCACTGACGGGTTGTATATTCTCTTTCTCTGAACCTTGCAACATTGCATGATCTGTAGTCGCTCCAGTTGGTATGTCGTTTAACGGAGAACATGCATGATTCAGAATCTCATTTTGTAGAGATTGCGGCCTTGGTGTTGTGGGGACTTGTTGAGTGTCTTTTGGTGACGGCTTCGGGTTTGGCAATATGGTTCTCATTTTTTCTTTAGATGAAGAAATATTAATTCTAAAAAGAGTATTAGAGATGGAGTCTGACCCAGAGAACAAAATACGAGGACGATGACGTACTTGAAAACTTTTGCAAGTCTGCGCATTATCGTGCGCATACTGAGTTTAGCTGATTGTTCAAAGAAAACAGGTTACAGATTCATGTCTAGCTGTTTATGAATGCTGACCCTAAGTCCTTATCCTAACAAAACAGCGAGACATGAATCCATATCCCGTTTTCGTCCTTGTACCTTCGTTCAGAACGAATATTTTGGCAAAATTCGTCGTGAACTTCGTACTCAACGAAAGCAGAAGAACAAAGATGGAATATAGTTTCGTGCCTCGCTGTTTTGTCTGGGTCAGGGTGAGGATTAGGGGCAGTATTCATAAACAGTTGGACATGAATCTATAACGGGAAGCACGTTGAGCCACCACCAGTGCCATCAATCTCAGTTTCCCTAACACCAATTGGGGAAAGCAGAAACTTCTTTATCAAGCCTGTAAGGAGTACAATAGTTTTGACAATAACATCAAATCAATAGACCTTATGTATAATGACGTCACATGGCTTGATGCCAGTGAGGAATGATGGTCTTAGTAGTCATCGCCCGGGAAAATTTCGATAGTGGCCATTTTGAATTGTTCAATTTTCCCGGGCGATGACTACTAAGACCATCATTCCTCGCGGACATCAAGCCTTGTGACGTCATTATGCATAAGATATATTAAGCAGCTAGCTAGTTTTCATAACTTAATGTACGGACAATTATTCAAAGGAGCGTAGAGGAGAGAGCTTGGGAACGAGGTTTACGGTTATTACGTCATATCAAGAAAACTTTATGGCGCAGATCTCCTTTGCGTTTTGAATGAGTTTGAAATTGTTTGTATAAGAAAATATTACCTTGCAAGGTTTTTACTGTCATTCGTATTTTTAAACTGGTTATTATTCCTTGCACCTGGCAGCGGCGGTTGACTGCTTACTACAACATCTTTTGTGGCGTCCATATCACACTTGGGATCTTCCAGGATAATTGTTGGGATCTTCTATACAGAAAAACACAGATCACATAAGTGTTAAGATACAAAGAAAATCGTGGGTATATTTAGTCCCCTGGTCGAAAACGGACTTTACAGATTGAAAGGTTTGCTACACAAATAAACGTGGTACAGAATATTGTGACCAGGAAATTTCAGTTCGGCTTGAAGCCGAGTATAACCGAGTTCAAGCCGAGATTAGGGTAAGGAGTTTAGCGGTTAGGGTTACAATACAGGGTGTTGGACATTACACGTACTAAACTGAAAGTTTTCAAGGATTTTTCAATGTCTTACAAAGAGAATACAATCCAAATATTAGCAAAAAATAATTAATATCAAAGTCGCTTAGTTTACTGCATGATCTTCCCACGACTGTGGTTGTCAGCACATGGACAAGGAGCTCTGAAATTCCTCAGTTTTCCCTATAAAATTCCGTTTCCAAAATCACGTCAAAACAGCGACATTTCGAATGTCGTGAAATCGACATCAGAGACGTTCAGATTTTACATCCACTGCCGCTATCGCTCACTGGCTCAGTAAGATCTCATTTGTTAATCAGGTATAGATTAAACGTATTTGATTGTATACAAACACACATAAACAACATAAACTAGTAAATGGTTGTACGAGGAGCTGTATGCGCAATAATAGAGTGTATTAAAGAAGTTCGCACTAGCAAAACCACAGTGGTCTCTGGTAAGGTAGAGAAGAGACCTTGTTTATAGACCCATTCACACGACGCGACTAGTCGTATATGGTTGTCATTCTGGCGTATGCAAACGACTTGTGACGACACTATTCCTGTTCATCAGTTCATTCTTGTTTATAAGAAATTTCAACTTTACACGCATTTATTAGAGTACGCCAGGATAACATTCGTATAGGACTAACTGTATCGTGCAGATGGGCCTTATGTAACATTATTTGCATGATAAAATTATGAAAATTTCAGATTACGTACATTGAACTTTTTAATTAATAATTGTGTGATTCTTTTCAAGGTCTTTTAACAGATTTTGTATTTTCAAGGACTTTTCAAGTGCCCTTGAAATTGATTTTTCAACTTAACACTTTTCAACGAGTTCAAGGACCTGCACGAACCCCGTGAAAAGGTTGACGTATAATTACAAGCAACACATAATCGACGTTTCGAGTGAAGGCCCTTTGTTAGCTATTAAACTTTCCAACGAAGGACCTTCGCTCGAAATGCTGAGGTTTTGCTTGTATTTTTCAGTTGGTTAAGTCCCTCTCAATAATCCGCAGCTTTCTGGTGTTATTGTCACCACCTACGCTGGCACAGACCGTTCTCTCCCAATCCTGAGAGCGTACGCACCGCGAAATGCTTTTATCAGTGTTATTTCATGTGTGTATAATAATACATTTTACAATTACAACTTTGGAAAGTCGCTCTTCACATTGTATACACTAGATTCTCTTACGTGGGAAGACAGTAGAGAGTTTAAGATGTACGACGCGGGCGGCTCAACGACGCGCTTTCCAAAACAAATGTCATGCAAGAATAATTTATGGTCCCAAGGGTATTCTCAACAGCTTTGTCATTCTCAACACAACGTTAAACCATAGCCCATCGAAGGGAAGATGGCTGTGAAACTAATTAGAATAGCAACATTATAATAACTCATTTAATATCTATGTTAATCAAGGTTTATTCAAGAATCTGGTCCTTCACCGTCACGTGCGTATTGTATTTTTGCCAAATCCACCAATAGCAACTTCCAAATTACCCTATTGTTCGAGTCACGGGTAGGTAACTTTCCTAAAGCATTGCCATTGGTTAGTTGGGCAAAACTACAATACGCACGTGACGGCGAAGGACCAGATTTATGAATAAACGTTGACTAACATAGATAATGAATTAGTTATATTGTTATTCTAATGAGTTTCACAGCCATCTTCCCTTCGTTATGGTTAAACTAAGCATTATTACGTCTTTCAAGCAACGTGAAAGTTTATTGCGACCCAAGAGTTGTTACTTAAAGTCGAAATTACAGCAAACATTGCATCGCTTCAGCAGTTTGTAAGGTTATTTGAAAAAGCTTCAAACACTTGTTACAGTAAACAAATTGCTTAGCGCTCATTCTCCAGCTGAAATTCAGACCGCGTCATTGAACTCTATAATATCCCAAATAAGGTGGGTACTGACCTGCGTGAGAAATGCCAGTTTAGTAATATGGAACTTGGGAATTCAAACACAGGCCTCAAAATAACGACCGGTCAACGGACAAAGACCACGGGCTTTAGGACGAATTCAATTTGACAATAATAGTATTCTATCTAAATAGCAGTTAAAATAAAGTGTACGGCACCTGAACCATTCATTATCTTGCTTGCAGACAGTGCTTCTAAAATAAATCCATAAATACATTTACATATGCAAATAATGTATATTTTCAAAATCCGCCATATTTATTTACATTAGAACCCAAGCACAGCACGCTTTTGCGGCTCATGCCCGTGATTTGCACTGATAATAGGAGGGTAAGATCATCCAATTATTTTTCTTGTTCGAAGCAAGGGAAAACGACACTTCCATATATGGCACAAACGTGTCCCAAACTTCCTTATATGGCACAAACGTGTCCCCAAAATATTTTATCGAGGCTGTTATGATGTCATAAGATTCCACACGCTCGGAACGATTTGAACAGGTAACGTGACAGCTGATTGGGGATTGTGACAACCTATGGTGACAACGCCCACTTTGATCCTACCCTCCTGCAGGCTGCTCCATTTACTGTTCGGATTATGTACTCCGGATTTTGGGAACACAAATGGAATAGAACAGAACATGATCACATGACTGTTCGGAACTGTTCTGGCTGCCCCAACTTCAAACGTTAAAATACGATAATCAAATTATTGAGTCTGTTAGTAATCATAAACATTTAGGTGTCACCCTTTCTTCTAGTCTTTCGTGGAGAACGCATGTGTTTAATATTTATGAAAAAGCATCAAAAAGACTAAACCTTTTGAAGGGTTTGAAATTTAGAATAAATATAGCAGCTTTAGACAATCTGTACAAGGCACTTATAAGGCCTATTCTAGAATATGCTGATGTTCTTTGGGACAATTGCTCCCTGAGTGAGTGCGACCTTATTCAATCAATTCAATATGAATCCGCAAGAATGGTCACGGGCGCTATGAAGGGCACCAGCAGATCAAGACTGTTAGAAGAGTTGTCATGGGAAGATATGAAAACAAGGCGTTCCATGAATAAACTTGTTTTATATTACAAAATTGTTAATAACCTTACTCCAAATTATTTATCCGATTTGCTGCCCCAGACAGTGCAACAAAGGCCAGGGTTATTATTGAGAAATTCAGAGAATATTACTTTGTATAGGTCAAGGACGGAGAGATTTAAAAAATCCTTCTTTCCTTCAGCTACGTCAATGTGGAACAATCTCCAGGTTAGAGAACGTAATATATCCACTGTTCAAGCATTTAAACGTTCGTTGCTTCAGTACTTTGACATCGAGAACTACAATAAATTATACGATTTTGCCATCGATAGGTTTTCGTCGATAATACATACTCGCTTGCGTTTAGGTTGTTGTGGCTTAAATTACTATTTGTTTAAAGTTAAATGTAAACTGTCTTCAACATGTGCTTGTAATGAGGATCATGAATCATGCAGTTGCTCATTATTTGTTAAAATGTCCCCGATATTCTGCTTTAGACAAAATTTACTCTCGAGTGCTGCACAAATTTTTGGTAATAACTGGTATCTCTTGTCGGATTTAGAAAAGGTCAACATTTTTCTTCATGGTTCTACGAATTTGGATATCTTAGATAATCTGAATCTTTTTATGTTTGTTCAACAATATATAAAGGAAACCAAACGTTTCCTTCAATAGTCGAATATGTGTTAATCTGACTGATATAAAGGGAACCAGTTGTTCAACTTTCCGTGTGTGATAATTTTTTTTTTATCAGTGTAAAAATGTGTAGCGTGAGCCCCGTAGATGAGCTTCATGCTCGTGGGCAAACGCTAGTGAAAAATAAATATGTTTATACAAAAACTTCAAACGTTGCAAAAGCATACTTAGATATACAAATAACAGCAAATCATTATAACTAAACACTGTTCCAGAACACCGTGTGCACGCCATTTCATATCGTTCCAGAACAGTGTTCCAATGTTCTAGAACAGTAAATGGAGCAGCGTCCTGTTATTAGTGCTAATCACGGGCGTAACGTGATATTTCGCGTGAGCCTCGAAAGCTTGGGTTCTATAAATGTAAATAAATATGGCGGATTTTGAAACTATACAGTATTTGCATAACACGTAAATGTATTTATGGATTTAGAAGCACTGTCAAGCACGATGTTGAATAGTTCAGGTGCCGTACGCTTTATTTTAACTGCTATTTAGATAGAATACGATTGTTGTCAAATTGAATTTGCCAAAAAAATGCTTGTTGACTAGTCACTTTTTTACCTCGCCGGAACAGGTGGGAAATTTGTCGTCGCTGACCAAAAAATTGCGGGCAGAAACAAAGCTCATTGCATTTGCATTCAAAACAAAGCAGAAAGTTAGCAAGAAGCTGTTTTAGCGGACGATTTTTTGCTTTCCATTCAACGATTTACAAATTATTGGTTATTCTTTTAAAAGTCGATCATGAATTCTTTGTTTTGGGATGATTGTTTTGTAATCGCGTGATTGGAAGAAGTTAATATGGCGACGTGAACATGGGAGTAAATACAGTATACGTCGATCTATGGCTTGTTTAAAACCGTAATAAACGAAGAAAGACGTGATTTGAGAATGAAATGTAAGTTGAAATTAACTTTATATGCCTCAAATTTTCCATCCTATGTTTCTTGATGTAACTTCAGCTGTCTAAGTTCAAAATACAAGCTCGCGAAATTTGACAAATTTTGAAAATATGTAAAAATAGCTTGACTTTGAACTGTATTTTCTCAAAAATAGCCCGTGGCCTCAATTTCAAATATAGCTAAATGAAAAGCAAAAACTTTTCGGCGTTTGCAGGTATCAAAGATATCGTCAGGAAAATAGGGGCTCACAATGTTTTAGTTCAGTCTTTGAGACCCAGTTGCTTCGCACGTGTTGTGGTCAAATTTTTGCCAAGAATCAAAGGCCGAAATGTGAACTTCCTTCATGAAAACCGCTTCGAGAAGGGTCTAGTTTGAAAATTTAGCTATTAATTTCGATTTCATGAGCATATTTTGGTTACACGTTAAGTATTTTTGTGCTTGATGAGATTCAAAATTTGTTGTATATTCAAGCCCGGCTTTTGTGTAATTTTGGTGATGACCGGAACAGAAATAAAGATATTTTAAAAACTGGCCGTGGCCTCACGATAAAACTTTCTACAAATGTTCTCTGTTTCATGTACTTTTATTTGATATCTTAGGTATAAGCGTAAAAATAGGGGCTCATACAGTTTGAGAGGTTGTAAAATGCATGACTTGCCTCTATTTTCATGTAAACATTCGAAATTCTTCGACAGCAAAGTAGCAACTGTTTCAGATCGAATGCACACGGACAGCCCACCAAAGACAATGGCAGGGTACTGAAATAGAACGTCACTAAAAAATTCTGTATGATTAATTTAGATCATGTCCACTCTTTCAACATAAAACAGTCATTTATTTTGTACAAACATTTGGCAATATTTACACGATTGTGTCTTTTTGTAAACACGCGTTGCGTGTATTCCACGCAATTGCGTGGCTCATTTTACTCGCGCATGCTCAGACAAATTTCCCACCTGTTCCTCGCCGGTCATTCTGACAGGCCTCATTTTCACACCTTCCGCTATAGAATTATATAGAAATCGTTTTTTTCTCCTCAGCATATCTGCTGAAGAATTGTCAAAGAAAGACTGTAGTGAGTGGGTGTATACTTCATGGCGCGGACGTAATTACATCACAAGAACGTCAATTTACGTACGACAAAAACATTGTTTGTTCTTGAACAAAACGTAACTAATTATATGCTGGTTGAATTTCAAAGGTTTCGATTTTGTTTTAAGTTTTGTAATTAGGCTGTTTATTCAACAAAATTTTATTTACTTTTGACAACCTTAATCCGACAGAGGTTTTTTGTTGTGGAATTTATTGATAACTCTCTTGGCTCATGCATAAACAGTTAAATTTTGTTTGCGTTGATCAAGTTGACCGGTCCAGAACGTTATTTTGAGCCCTGCAAACTAATGTATTACAATGTCCTCCAATATATTCCACAACACAAAACAATTACAAAGCTTAAAACAACAGGAAATGATGCATATAAATTATAAAGGTGTTATGCATGCATTTACGAGAAGTTATATTAAAGATTATATGCTTTCCAAGTGTATCCGAGCAAGTTGACAATTTTGCTTGACTGCGGTGGGCAATTGTTCGATCGGTCGAGGGTTGGTTTTCCACGGCGACCGAACAAAATTTTCAGCTTGCAATGAAGTGTAGACACACTTAGAGAGAATCATCATATAAATATCGCAGGAAATTACTCACGTAAATAAAGGAACGAGGAGAGATTGCCACGGTAACATCGTTAGTCTTTACATTCTTTTTTCTCTTTGCTATTTTCTTGGCACTTAAACTTTGGGGCGTCTGTTGTTCATTCAGTTTCTTAAACCACAAGGAACTGGTTCCTTTTTCATTGGGGGCAGAAAATATAGTAGGCCGCAGACATTCTTCCATCGCTAAATATACGAAAAGTACGATATGAGTATTCTATTTGTACGCAGGAAGTAATATGCATAATTAAAAAGATACAATACAATACTTTATTACTTGGCACAGATTATTACTTGAGATAGTGAAAGAATATCCGGAGATGAGCAAGCAATCAAATTGCGCGAAGAGCAGTATCCCCAACCCGAGAGTATATTCTAAATTAAATTAGGCTATACATTCCGTATCATGTTAACCGCGCAGACAAAAACAATAGAAAGGGACTGGAACTGACGTCCAATATCTCTTCAATTTCCGCCATCTTGGCTTCACTTTTTGGAGTTCACTGGCTATACATAGTTAAATAAGCGAGCTATAGGGCAAATTATGAGGCATATGCAGGCTGAATGCCTTACATTTTCCGGGTATAAATAATATATACGAACGCTCTGCGGGGGAGAGTGATAAGAGAGTGTCAAGGTACGGTAAATATCGAGATTTTTGGGCATCTAGCTTGATAACAATAAACGATTCCCCTATTACATTTTCGTAGCGCTTTGCATTGTGGTTATAGCGGCATCACTGATAAAGATAGTGGCCTCGAATAAAAATATTGAATGTTTTCGCGAATATTTTGCTGTTGGATATCGTGCACCTGACCCTAGCTTTTTTTTAAAGTTCTTGCACAGTTGAGGACAAAAAATAAGCCATCTTGAATATTAGTGATATCACTATAACCACAATGCAAAGCGCTACGAAAACGTAATAAGGGGAATCGTCTATTGAAGGCTTTTTCAAAATAGAAATTTCGAGCTGACGGTTATACAATTTTAGACCTAACTACATGCAGCTGTGAAAAATCCAAGGACTTCTGTGACTCGGTTGGTTAGAGCGCTGCGACGGAGTCAGAGCCGTAAGTCCGCCTCCTTCCAGAGGGCTTCCTCAGCTGATCCTGGTTAGGTCTAAAATTGCATATAATCTATCGCTCGAAATTTTCATCTACATGAACCTTCAACTATGAAGCTACAACAGCTGGGCATTCTGTTGTCGCTGTCTAAATATTGCGGGCGCATTTCTTTAACAAACATTTTGATTCTTCGAACGCTGAAAATATGATTGTGAGAGGATTTTTTGTCCTCTTTTACTGGTTTGTTCATGGAAAATACAGTGTTTCTTGAAAGATTAAGTTGTAGTGCTTGTACGCAACGATATAACGACTTAATCGCATGAAAACGTGCGAAGAATTTTTATTTACAAATGGGTGACAAGTGGAAATGTTTCACTCATTGTCAGAGTTTCAGAAGCAGGGTAGAGCAGTATGGAAACAAAGAAGTGTTCATATTTTATTCTTGATAGAAGCTGAGTTGTTGTTGTTTCCACAGGTATGTTCAATGATTTGTTTGTCCTTCCTCATCTGGAATAATAAGTGTCTTAAAATACATATTTTGATGAAAATGACACATATTCCTCTTGCAATTTCGTAAAAACTGGCCGTTGCCTTTAGTTAGAAAATATATTTTATGAAAGTTAAATCATACTTTGTTTTATTAAAACCTGAGCTATTCATGGGCAATATGTGCTAGATGTTGTAATTGACAAATCTACTTGTGAAGTGAAAATGTCATGTTGTCACATGCTTATGAAATTGCTCCTGTATTGGTTTGTTATAAAGTAAAAATTGCTGCAAAAATGCTTTTGAAAATGTTCAAGTATTGGTTGTGATGAGATAGGAAATGCCGTATTGATTTGTTCAGTTTTAAGAGTCTAACGGCAATCCTGAATATAGGCATGCTTGCTTTGTGAAATTCTGTTGTGATATGGCATATAAATAAAAATATCCTAAAATTTTGCCCATTGCCTCTCTCCGAAATATGGCTTAAAACTATCCTTATTAGTCAACCTTCATGGAAAAGTTAGTGGGTATGCTGGGAAAAATGCGCGCGGCACTTTTTTTGGACACTGAAGATGGCAACATTTGATGTTGTCATATATTGCCATCCTTTTATCATAGCATAAATTACTTAACTTATTTTAGTGAGTTTGTTAAAGAGTTGTGCTCATTATATGCCTGTAGTATCTAAGATTTTTTCATAGCATTATATGACAAATTTAAGTTCTGTTTTCTTTTATTTTTAGGTGATAGTATCTGTTCACTTGAGTGTTGGTATCAAATTTTGGACAAGTTTCAATTATTATTTCACATTCCTTTATTTAAATATCCAAATAAATGGAATATGACATCAAGCTGGAGGACTAGATTCTGTTTCCAAACTTGTTTTTGTAAAAATAGAAAATAACAACTTATTCTGTGTTGTTCTAATAAAAACTATCGTTTTTGATATGCATATTTAATTTTTAAAATTACAGTCATTCTTTGTTAAAATGTGTACCAGGAATACTGAAATCTTTCAGATCAGCTACCAATTCCCTTTATAACTTATGTAGCCAAGTTTTCTATCTATTTCTGTTCAGATTAAACAAATGATGGGTAAAATAATATTAGTTTAGATTCTTTCAGAAAAAAAAATGAGCTTGCCTATTTTCAAAGGATAAAAAGCAATTAAATAAAGCAAAAGTACGTATTTTTAATTTAAAACCTTTGGATTGCATAGCTTAATGTTTTCCACTAAATATTACAAAGTTTTCGTTCATTGAAATGTTGTTTTATCAGCTTTAAAACCAGATAAATCCACGAAGCACTCCTAATATATGTCGCCATATTGATTTTTTCGCGCATGCTCCGTACAAAATGCCCAGCTGTTTGAAGCTACAATAAGGCCCCGTTTACATGAGACCGGGACGAACTCAAACCGGGACCATTTCGTTTTGGTCGTCGTATTACTTACTGTAATAGAAGTTCACAATGAGACCGAGACGAATATAACTCAGACCGGTCATTCCGCCGGGCCTGCTGGACCGGGCCGACTGACTTCAGACCGGCATCAATGGACCTTTCCCCTTATAACTAAAATTTTGATCTAGACAAGTTGAGACAAAAATTTCATTTTCACAGCTTGAAAGAGCATCACAAAATTAGTAATATTCCAAAATTTCGTTGTGAAATGTTGTAAAATGCGGATAATATAGCCCTGCGAAATTTGCAATTTTCTGTCATTTTAGATTACAAAATGGAAATTGATGCCCCAACACCCGATTGGGCTGTCAATTTCCTGTTTGTAATCTAAAATGACTGAAAAATGGCAAACTTCACAAGGCTATATTATCCGCATTTTACAACATTTCGCAACGAAACTTTGGAATATTACTAATTTTGTGATGCTCTTTCAAGCTGTCATGAAATTTTTGTCTAGATCAAAATTTTTGTTATAAGGGGAAAGGTCCATTCAGACTGGGATTAATGTAGACACAAATACATTTCAGACCAGTCTCAACTGTAACCTTGACATTGGAGCAAAAAATGCTAACAAAAGACATCTAAAAAAGAAAATTGCCTGACAAGGGTAATAAATTGAACATTTTGTGATTTTCGTACCGGTCTCATGTAAACATGTTGACAATTTCAATTTTCATTCCGGTTTGACTTCATTCCGGTCTCATGTAAACGGAACTTAACATACTACTGTACCTAAAGTGGCAGGTATTGTAGGTAACATTGGTATCTTTCCAGTATCCCTGTATTGTTTGACGACATTATCCGGAGCACGTTTTGAACACAAGTTCTTGCGACGTATCTTGATTTGTTTCAGCGTTTTAACTGGGAGGTAATGTTTCTTAATTTCAGTCCAATTATGAGCGTATTGATCAATACCCAACACAAGGAGGTTATCTTCGCATTGAAGGAATTTCTCGCCACGCCCTGAAATTGTCTTCTGTGTTTGAAATGGAATATGAGGTAACAATCCCTTATAGAGAAATATAGGTGATGACCTTATAATCTTGACCACTTCCTCAGAAATGATAGGAGCTGCTGTGGTGACACGTGACTCGTCACCAGGTTTCGTCGTGGAGGGTGTCCCAACTGGTGTAATGGATGAAAGGGGTTGGTTTATGACCCTAAAACGATAAAGTAAAATTACAAATACAAAAACAATAGTAACTCCGAAAACAGTAAACATTTTGTACAGTGTATATTCGACGCTTGGACTAGATTTTAGGGCATCTTATTCGATAGACCTATACACAAATTTGGCTAACGTTGTTTTCATCGTTACTACGCCCAATTCTACAACTTTAGATAACTCACATTGCCTAGTTACTGCTGTACTAGTTTACAGAAGTATATAGAATAGAACAATTAAAGTAACTAAGCATTAGAGTTATTATTTAAAACACGAGCATGCAGGAACGCTTTCTACAACTTCAGATAACTCACACGCCTTGTTACTGTTCTATTCTATTAACTTGGTTCAACTACTGGACTCTGTAGTTCAGTTGATAAGAGAACTACACCGGAGGTTTGATTTCTGCAGAGGACTTATAGAACGTTTGCACATGACGTCACAGCCGCCATGTTGGTGTTCCAATTCAAAAGAATTTTAATTAGACTCTTTTGTCTGGAACACCAACATGGCCGCCATGGCTTTTGTTGAGTTGGTCTCTGGGGAATGAGTTCAAACGCTCTATAGTTGCATCTTTTGCTCCTGGTTAGGTGTTAATAATTAAATGTATAAATCAACACTCGAAATTTGCATCTACAAATTCCTTCAACAAAAAACGTATTATAAACTTTTCTACCCATTACCTGACGGCCTCATTCAGTCCAACAGACGAGAACACAGTAGGTGAGGCGCCTTTATTAACCACCAATCGAGAAACATAATCACTGGTGGCAACATCGTTGAGTCGAACCATATCTTGAAGCAGCCCCTCACATGTCTCTGCCACAAAACTAAAGTCTGCCTGTCCCTTGCACAATAATGACACTTGGGCTAACAGTTGAGTATGCTTTGAAACGAAAAGAGTTCAAATTTAATACTACTCGAGCTCAGGGCCAGAAATATGCAGTATCCCGATATCCACAGGATACCAGATTATGAAGGGCTTGAATCCCGACCGGTCACTACAAAATTTCAAACATTCAGATAAAGCCACGCTTATTTTTTCGTTGGGTTACGGCAAAAGGAAATGACGGCAAAAAAAATTTAAAATGTCTAATATCTGATACCACAGGAGAAAGGGGAAACAGCACAGTAAGGGCCATGCATGCATCTTCCGAGAAAACTGTACAGACTATAGAATATATTTGGTACAATGCTCTTCGGTGGAACTGAACCACCAGGATGAGAGTCCACGAGGATAAGAAACCCACGCTTGCCCAATTTAATTAACTCTCATCCTCACTTGATCAGGTTTCAATCAACAATTATTACCTTTTGCAATTGTGCAATTACACATTGCTTTTGCTGTAACGTCATTCCAATTTCTTCCCCATCGGGTATGGGAGTTGATTGTGTTTGCAAACTACAATGACAATACAAAATCATCTTTACAAAATCTTTTAAGGGTATACCGTCGTTCTTGCTAACAGACTACCACCGAGTGAATTTACTCGTCAAATTAATTTATCTAAATATGGACATTTTCGGGTCTTTTTAATTTAATTTCTCCATAAACGGTGAAATTATTATTTATTAATCGTCTGAATGCCAAACCCACCTGGACGAGGCAGTCTCTACCAGAGGAATTTCATCTCCAAACTACAAATAAAATAAGTCAGGAGTCACTATTAAAGCGAAGAGAACAAATAGAATAAGGTCAATAATTAACACGTAATGACTGGAACAGATGGAAACAGTACGTTTTGTGGACCCGAGACTGTCATTGGCAGCAGATGGTCCACAAAACACACTGTTTCCTGAACATCCAAGTCAATAAGAATTTAATTATTTTATTATACTGTATACCAAGTGTCAAAGAAAACGAAAAACAAAGAGAAACGGGAAACGTCCATAATTTTTGCTTTAAAACTCGACGAATATATTATTCACCGGTGAAAATATTATTTCAGAGCTGTTGCCAGGAAACAGTCGAATTTCGTGACTTACGTGTGATACTCTCTCGTCCAATGACATGCACGAAGACATGAACTTTGACACTTGGTATGAGTTGGCAGAGTGATAGATTTCGCTTGCAGTGCCGTAGCAAGCTTGATAATTGGGGGGGGGGGGGGGGGG